>OMLB01011703.1:0-23457 GCA_900302555.1 Myripristis jacobus | reverse complement strand
CCCCCGCGCCCCACAGCTTATCCCCCTTGCAAATCGCCGCTTCGACCAAAATAACTTTCCTTTTGGCCGGGCAACGATAGATGTGGTTCTCACATCATCTCCTCAGTGTTGTCTTCTGTCTTCTGGCATGACGTCTCTCACCTTGTAAAAGTGCCGCGTTTGAAGCGGGGTCCCGTCAGGTCCTGATGACACCACAAAGAGGAACCTGGAGGCAAACATTGCATCTCGCACCCTGCTGCCCATTTGGTTAGAGCACCATATCTGTAAAGACTTTCTATGGAGCAAAACAGAGTTCTGCACGGGTCCTTGTTATAGTTCCACAGCTGCCTGCTTCTTCATCATCTTCTACATCAATCCCAAGACCCAACTGATCCTTATCATCAGGACAGATTCAGCTCCGCAAGCCAATCCGCGCTGCACAGCTTGTTCTGACACCCAAACCGATAACAATTGAATTAAATGTTAGCCAAGTCAATTTGAGTGGGATTCAATTCAGATAGTAAACTACTGGGTATCCTTTTATTTATTCATTGTGATAAATTGCTGCTTTGATAAATAATAGAGGCCATTATATGCTGACATTTCCATGCTTGTTTTTAAATGGAAATGATGCAGGTAATTGTGCAGGGTTTGTGCTCACACTACTGCTCATTTAAAATAATTTCAAGGCCTGATTTAAGATGTTGAATTCTGACCTGCAGTTTAAAGGTAAGACTACTACCGTGACTGCTATTGGTGATAATACACACAAGGAAAACGGGGAAAACGGGTGTCCACATTGTGTATCAAATGTTCTTAAAGTGTGCCATGGTATTGTACGATGTAAACAATGGAACATTGAAGATATCCCAAAGTAAGGCTTTGCAAGTGTATTTTGAGGTTCGCTCAACATGTTTATAAGATGTCAAGGGCACACACAATATGGTTTGTTGAGAATGTTTTTAAAGTATGGGGTCTGCAAACCACCCTTTGGTTCAGGATAACATTTCTGTCCCAGCCTTTAGTGGATGTGTTTGCGAATCCCTTGAGTTCTGTGAGAACTCAACAAGATGCAGGACTCTAGGGAAAATGTGGGACCTAGACATTAGAAAAAGAAGAAATTCTGGAACCAGGAGGTCTCATCACAATCCCACCATCGATGGTCTGTGTACTAGTCTGTCGGTGTGTGGAGCAAGTCACTGAACACCTGCACACTTATTCAGTTGCTGTGGATGAGACCAGCAGCTAGAATGTAAATGGTTGTGGTTATGGTGTGAATATTGATACAGTGGCTTGCATTCACACTGTTTAGGCTAATGAGTCAACCAAGTAATTGTTAAAAAGCATCACAAGCAACTCCTCTCTCAGCACGATCAAACTGTGCCGTGTCTTCATCGTGAACAGTTTTCAAGAGTCAGACTCACTGCTTAGGCTGTGATCACTGGAAATTTGAGGGGATAAAAGGCTGCTTTGATAGGGCGCCTGTGTGTTGTTCCCTCTTCTTCATTGGTATTCTGCAGACAGGAAGTGTTGAGTGCAGAGGTCCTCCCAACCGCTCTCTGTTTTCCTCCTGCAGGTCTTGTCCTTGACTGGCAGGGTGGAGGGATTTGCAACGGCCACTTAATCCTCAATCAGCAATTCTCTCTTTTTATGTCAATCCTACTTTTTTGTTCCTTTAGTGTATTATTCTGTTAATTGGTCAGACCTTTGCTTTCTTCAAGTGTGCTGTATACAGGATTTTCAAATAGGGATGAGGCAGTGCACAGGAGTGGCACAGTACCACCCTATGGTTGCCTTTGGGTACTGCAGGCTTGAGATGGGAGGATGCGGCATTGAGGCTTGATAGGCAGATTTCTGCAGAGCTGCTTGAGTCTGTGCTTGAGCTAATGTTGTCTCACAGATTTGACAGATTGAGAAGTATTTAATTAAAGTTTGGTCTTCGCGGGTCATCAGAGGGTGATAAGTGACTTAGAAACACAAACAAAAAATGTGTCCACACAAAGACACGATGGTGGAAATGAAAACACATCGCAACAGAAAAATACACTCAGTGACCGTACCGGGCTTCAGCCTCACATACACACACACATCACACAAATTGTGGTTGCAGTGAGTGCCTCTCCATGGGCTCTAGGCAACCAGAGATGGGAAATCAATGTCCATCTTCTTTCTTTCTGCATCTTTGTATCAGGTGCATTTTGACAGCAGGCGGCACAACGGTGAGATGATTTTACCTGCAGAAGCAAAGAAAGGCTATGGAAACCAACACCGCAGGCTGTAGCTGCTGCTCCCTCCTCGCTTCTATCTATAACTGTGTTTCAGAGATAGTCTGCAGGGAAAGGGGTGTGACCTTTTCCTTTGTTTTGTTTTGATAAAGAGCGGTGGAGAGCGGGGTTTGTGTGATTCATCCCACTTTAATGAAATAGCTGGGTATTGAGTGCTGCACCCAAGAGAAGAGTGAAGAATATCTGCCTGTTTATTTATCTGTCTGTGTCTCACCTTCCCGTCCGTCTAACTTTCAACCAAGATTATCTGCACCACAACTTGTGTAGAGAGCTTCAGGTGAAAACATAACATTGTTGATTAGAGCTTGAGTTGAGCCCTGAAATTTGAGCTGAAAAGTTTAAAGATCAAAATCTAAATTGAGGCTTTGGGGTAATAACTAATGAACCAGACTAAGACCCCAGACTTTCACAAATTACATAATTCAGCAGTATTTCTGAATTCATACTTGAAAAAAGTGAAATCCAGTAGCTATTTGTAAAATTTGTCCTGACCAACCTTGAACCCATCTAATTCAGAAGTCCTTTTGCATTCCAGCTGTTGACATCCTCTGCTGTTAAGTTTAATATTTATCAATTAATCAGCTTGCTTTCTACTTGTGATTTTACTTGACTTGAATTAATGTTTCACAATGGGACTGTGGGCCTGGCTGCAGTCCTGAAACAAGACTTTCAATTAGAGTAAATTACATTTGGCTCCTTCCTCCACCGTGGGCAATTGGTGATAGAATTACACTGTGTAGAAAAGATTAAGCATTTCCAGAGCATCACATCCTCCCAAACTACGTGATCTTTTCCCCACAATTCATATCAGACCTGGTTGTTTAAGTCGAGCATGAGGGCTCTCTGTGAGTGGTAAAAGTGCTGCTGTAGACTGAGCACTAAAACAAGCGCAGCATAGTTTGAAAAATCAGTCTTCTGTACTGAACAGAAGTCAATCTCAGCCAGTCATTTAGTCTCATTCCCTGCCTTAAAATCGTATTTTCTTTGAACAAGTGAAACATTCCTCCTGTGTGCTGAGATAATTCCACTTGTTTTCAGTGCATTTTCACTTGATTCAAGTATCTTCAAACAAGGCATAACATGGCAGATCATTTGCCTTGAAACAAGTTGATCTGCATTGGAAACAAGTGAAATTATCTCATCTCCTGGAACTGTGTGCAGACATTTTCGCTTGTTTTGAGAAAAGTAAGACTCAATGCAAAATATAAAATGTTGTTTTTGTTTTTTTTCTTCTGGCTCATGTGGAAATGTTTCCAACAGCGTGAATGACATTAGTCCTGGCTGTCTGTTCTTATGGGCCTGTGTGTCTCAGTACAACACAGTGTTATCAGCAGCGGGGCCCCTGGGTGTGCTTGGGTCTGCTAAGCAGGCCGCTGATGGCAGCGCAGGGACCTTTCATTATCGCCACGTCTCATAACTTTACACAGAGCTAATACCAGGAGGTGGTTCTGCCTTATGGAGGTAATTTCAGCTTATGAGCAGCAACAACAGAAATGCTTCCGTGGGGCAGACAAATGATAGACTCACAGTGGAAACTGTACTGTGCTCGCCTGGCATTTCAAATGGAAGACTACGGCTTCAAACTGTTGGCAGAATAATAATAAAGCAGATCAGATATATGTATACATTTACATATACATATATATATGTGTGTGTGTGTGTGTGTGTGTGCAGAGAGAGAGAGAACTATTGTTCATTGTTTTAACACAAATATACATTTTTACATTTAAAGTTTTGTGAAGTACATCTTTAAAAAAACACAAATACATATAACATATACAGAAGCTCTCTATTACCAACTGTGATAACCAAACTGTCCCATCCCCACTCACCTACAAAAATAGTCTTGACAAAGAGAAAATTTAAATTAAATTAATTAAATTCATGCATACACATGTAAGAGTCTAATGGCGCTTTTTGACTGTGAGAACTTTCTGAGGTGTGCCATGCCATGTGGGCTGTTTAACAGGTTTTTAAAGCATGTCCACTGGCAACAACACAGTTACAGGTTAAGTTCTTGGAGCATGGTTTGGTCTGCTAGGCAGGTGATTCTAAAATTTAAGTTCCAGGAACTCTTAGGAGGAGCTAGCACGGCCGTCGTCTTGACTGGTCCAAGTGGTAATTCGGCAGCACTAATATGCACTGCGAAAAACAAATAACAATGCAAACTGCAGGTTATATTAATGGGTGCTTGTCCTGATCAGTATTTAGTGAGAATAAAGTATCTACCCTGAACTCTTCATCTGCACATTTTAACAAACTTACTGGTAATGTTGGCACACTGCTGCCGTCCTGGGACAGCAAGCAGGATGAGACCGGAAAATGTTCTCCTCACAGCGGCTACTGACGGAGGTGGCTTTTCTCCTGCAGGCTGAACGGGACTCTAACAGTTTCTGACACTGCAAAAAGTGTCTGAAGCTGTTATCGTCTTTAAACAAGCAGGGGTTAAAATAGGTTAGTTAATCAGACTGATGTGTCACGAGTGTTTTCATTTAACTGACTGGCTTTTTCCTGATGTTTCGCAATATTTAGCAGGCTCTCTCTTTTTATCATAATATTATAGATCAGTGGTTAGAAATGGGGAAAAAAAAGTATTTAAAAAATTCACTGCATTTAGGAGAACAGTGGAGAAAAATAAAGTTAATCTACAAAACGATTAAGCCTTGAGCATGTCCTACTCTTCACGGTTGCTTCTCCATGCAGTGGAAAAGGAAAAAAAAGTCAGCCCATGAAATTCACAGGCTCTGGCAAGTCTCAGGTTAAGGGAAGTTCCAGGTTTGTCCTTGACAATCAAAAAGGGCCATGAGATTACAAGTCAGTTCCACAGGCCTGCTAGGAGTCTGCATTTGAGACTAAAGTGTTTGTCTGGGCTGTGTGAGCAGATGAGTGAGTTAGTGACTAGAGGCCTGTGTTGTTGATAATGGAGCTCAATACAAAGTTTGTACCAGTAGAAAGATGTTCATGCCAGAATCAATACTTGCCAGAACAGTTATAATATACAAATACTATATTTGTCTTTCTTTACATTGTATGACAGAGAATCTGGGTTTGCTTTATAAAAGCACAACTTAACTCCCTCCTTGTTTTTTTCCGCCTTGGCTCACACAGTTCATACTACTGCAGCTCTTCAGCAGGTTACATGTATAATAAATCTGTTCTTTGAACTGCATGTGGCTCAAATGAAAACAATCTATAGAGGATACCAATAGTAAATATGTCTTTTTGACACTGTGGGGATATGAGTTTAACCACTGTTTATCTGTGATATTGCTACAATATTTTTTCCATGTTTTACTGAAAGAAATGCCGGAGTTGGTGATTCGCTGTTATATTATTGACTAAACAGTGACACCATTGGATGATTTTAGAAATACTAAAGAAATATTACAGCAATTTTATTACTATAGACAGCATTCTGTGCGTTTCTCGCTCTTTCCTCGACCATGTGTTACTGTTTTCCCTTTGATCATGAAGGTGCATTTTACCTGAAAGAGGTTATTGATTAAAAAATCATCTTACCATGGTGGGTTGTTGCTGCAGGGAAACACTGACTAAACTACCAATGTGAAGACTACTCCCTGCAGAAAGTGAAGCCTTCTGTAACTGTAAGGCCCAGATAGCATGTTACAGTTCCATTTAACACATGTTTTTATTGAAAGTCACATACATCTGAGAGTTAATACAATACAAGCAAAGATCTATTCATTAGAGAACAACATGATTACAGAGGCAATACACAAACTGCATGGAACTATATTTTTTTTTTTCACTCTATCGGGTATGGAAGTGTTCAGGAAAGAGCAGCAAATTGACATGACTGAGTAATGGAGACCACATGAACTGTAAAGGTTAGCTGGTCATCATTCTTGACACCTAAGTTTTGGGCAGACCTTTTGGGCTTGCGTTGGGTTGATTCAAGATGGACATTCATGTGTTTTTGTATAGAGGGATTGGCTGGGATTACATGGACCTCATTCTTAGAAAGGTTAAGTTGAAGGTGGCAATCTTCATCCATGCTGAGATATTGGCAAGGCATGATAAGATCCATGCAGAGACTATGGGGTCTCCTGGCTGGAACAATACAAGGAGCTTGGTATGGTCAGCACAGCAGTGGTATGAGAAACCATGGGAACGGATGATTGCACCAAGTGAGGTGGTTTACAGTGAGAAGAGAAGGGGACCGAGCACTGACCCTTGAGGAACCCCTGTTGATAAGCTGTGCAATTTGGACACTTCCCCCCACCAAGATAAAAGATCTAAAAGATCTCCCTGAGAGTTAGGACATGAGCCAGTGGAGGACAGATCCTGACACACCAAGATCAGTGAGTGTGGAGAGGAGGATTTGGTAGTTAACCGTGTCGAAGGCAGCTGACAGATGCAGCAATAGGGATGTAGTCTCAGTAGAGTGACCCCAGCAGACCTCAGTAGAGTTTTTTTTTTTCTTAAGATTATTCTTTTGGCATTTCTGCTTTATTTGACAGCCACTGTAGAGATAGGCAGGAAAGGCAGGGGAGAGAGAGGGGATGACATGCAGCAAAGGACCCGAGGTCGGATCCGAAACCCTGGTCGCTGCAATTGTGACTAAGCCCTGGTACGTGGTATGCGCTTTTAATCAGTGAACCACTGGGGCACCCCAGAGTGACCCCTCTTAAAATTGGACTGATTCGGGTCGAACTGGTTGTACTCAGAAAGGAATTCATAGACTTGGTTGAAGACCGTGCGCTCAAGTGTTTTTGAAAAGAGGGGTAGGAGTGAGGTGTTGAGTGTAGGTTTTTTGAGCAGCAGGTGACCCAAGGATGTTTAAGAGCAGTGGGGAACACATCCGTTGTAAGCAAGGAGTTGATGATGTGTGTGACTGCAGGGTTAAGCACATGGTTTGACCTATCGGTCAGAGCATTGGTGAACATGACCTATATGTGACCTATTGGTGAACAGGCTGACCAACATTGCCATTTACAAAGCCCCACACTATTGCTAATAGGGCTAAAAATCAAGTAATAAGTGCCAAAATCAAAAGAATATAAACCAATTTTACTAAGAATGGAGAAATGCCAAAAAACCTAGATATTAACCATCTATTTTAAAGGTTACAAAAAAAGGCTTCATTATGCTCCCTTTAAGTATGAAAATAAAGATGTCCATTTCAAATGATGACAAACATCACTTCCCATGAACTTCTATGCGTCCTTTACATTGAAAGTTAAACAATACATCCACTGGAAGGCAGCTCAGAGTCAAAAGTTTCTGACAACCACAAATTTGTCGGCAGTGGAGGAGGTTGTAATAATGTACCTGCTAAAAAAGAGGCAAAAGTGGAGGCAGCGGTGTAGATGGCGGTGGTCTGTGACATCCTTAATACATTATGACAGAGAACTATTTTTTCTAATATTGTCAAAGAGAGAAATTTCTTCATTGGACTGGTCTCGCTTGAGGTATTGGCTACACTGGACCCAGGATTCCTGGTCATACTGCTCCATTTCGTCCATGTCTGTAACCCTCCTGAGAACATGCACAAATTTGGATGAAATGAACGCAGAGTATTGACAGAAGGCTCCATCCATATCCATGTACATATTTAACGTCGACCATAAATCGGCCTTAAGATGGTGTTGTCTGTGCATTTTGGACTAAGAGATGAAATAACTGTGTGTGTGTGTGTGTGTTTGTTTTGTGTGGGGTTGTGTGTGTGTGTGTGTGTGTCCTCCCTCAGGCATACCGCTTCCTGGCCATCAATAAGAAGCTGGGGCTCAGTGGGCGTCCAGAGAGGCCGGTGGGCTGCATTGGGACCTGCAAGGTATGTGAGTTTTAATACACACATACACACACATGCACTTTGACTCACCCCTCTGCACAGGTCGTAGGTGAGCCCTATCAAGCTTCCTGCATATCGACCTGCATAAACTCCAAGAGCTGTGTGGGCTTTGAGTGCAGCTCAGAAAATATTCATCAGATTTAGTTGCAGTTTACTCAGTTCTCCTCAGACAGATGCATCACTGAATGCTGAATAGATTTTGCTTAGTCGGAGGACTTTGAGGTGCATTTTGATATGCTAAGCTGCTGTCAGACAGGCTGTGTGTGTGATTGTGTGTGTGTGTGTGTGTGTGTGTGTATGTGTGTGCTGCTGTTATTTTGCTGTGTCTCCCAAATGAAGGTCACAGCAGGACCAAATGCGTTGAGTTATAGCAAATTTCTCAAACAAAGACGTCGCCAAACAAATGAATCACAGCTCCCAACGCATCGCTAAGACAATAATATAATGGAACATTTATGGGAAGGATGGCGGACTGCCAGAGGACATTATCCTCATCAGTGTGTGTATGCGTGTGTATGTGAAAGTGTGTGTGTGTATGTGTGTGTTAAAAAGAATGCAGTACATTTTTGTTCTTCAATTGTGTGTGTGTATGCATGTTCTCCAGAATGTATAAAGAGGCTGTATCCCCTCTACCTTAGGATTGATGGCTTGTTTTATATGCTGCCCAGAATAATGCATATGGGGCTATTTGTAAGCCATTCATCTTCTAATGCAACAGTGTGTGTGTGTCTGTGTGTTTTCCTCCCTCCAGATTTATCGTATCCTGGGAAAAACAGTGGTGTGCTACCCAATAGTCTTTGATCTAAGTGACTTCTACCTGTCCCAGGATGTCATGCTGCTGATTGATGACATCAAGGTAAGTCGGGTTACAGTCAGCGAATCCATGCAGGTGTATTCACAAATCGGACGACTCTAAGACATAAACAGGATATTGATGTTTGCAGTATGTTACGTGGCTGAATCAAGTCTCTGTCTAGTTTGGTTTCACTCCCTCAACACTCTCTGTGGGTTTCTATGTGGGCGGTCTGCTCTATTTTCTGCTCCAGGTCTTCAACACACACAGGAAAACAGCCCACTATTACAGCAAAACAACAACCACTCACTTTCAAATATATGTGTCATTTTTGTCAGGTGCACAAAGCTCTTGCAAAAAACATGTCTTATATACTTGAGCGTGGGGTTGAATTCATAACATTTGTTTTAGGAATTCAGAAAAGTCTAGATTTCAGATAAATGTTCAAATAGCAAACCTCGCTATAATTTAAAATTGAAATAATCTTAATTTTTGTATTCAGTATATGGTTATGATATCCATATTTGTGTTATATAATATGATAAAACATTTGCTGTAGCTGGAGACTCTCTTATACTGTCCAAAGTATCAGTCATCATGCCGGGTCACACCTGTCCTGGTTAACAGTGTTTATAATAAAGTCTGTTCAAAACAGAGCCAGTATAAACCAGATTAATCAACCACAGATGCTCAGTTGCATCTCTGATACTCACAGATACAGAGAATAGCGAGCCTTACAAAGAAAATTAAGAGTTTATTTCCAAAAGAAGATAAATGCCTCTCCCAGAGTATTGTATGCAATGCTTCATGTAACATACTTTCTGAATTCAAATTCAGAATTTTATTACAAAAGCCGTCATTGACTATGTATCAGCCTACCAGTATGATTTTTTGACTGATGTTGTCTGGGAAAAAAAACACGGTTCCTAGAAAATATACAATTTGAGATATATGTTTTTGTAAATGAGCTCTGCAAATAACCTTTGAACAACCTGAGTGAAATACACAGTGCCAGTTACTATAACTTTGTTCACAGCAACACATTTACATCACAGATACTGATATCCGATAGCTTCCTACCCATGACAGCCAACTCTGATACCAGTACCAATATACATTTTTTTTAAAAGAATCATATTATGAATGGAAAATGTAAATCAGATTTAGTAAAAGTGTGAAATTGCAAAATGTGCACAGTAATTTTGCATAGTGCACCTTGTGCCTCACTCCTAGAAACAAAAGTCATAAAAGTAACAATTCCACAATTTGGACAATTTGAACATCAATATTTGCTTTTTAAAGTCAACATCTTCCAAAACCTGTATATTAGTATATCAGTTTATATATTGGTGGGTCCCTGGGTTGGATCCTTAAGGCAATTTTTTTTTGCTTTTTACTTCAAAACTTTTTTTTATTATTATGAAAACACAAACATTTCCTTTTTTCCTTTTTCAGTCAACCAGTTACTGTAATACTTTATAATGATTCTGTGTCTCTGTGTGCAGAATGCCCTGCAGTTCATCAAGCAGTGCTGGAAGATGCAAGGACGTCCTCTCTTCCTGGTCCTCATCCGCGAGGATAACATCAAGTACACAATCTCTTCTCCCACTGCCTGTCCTGCCTCTTCCTGTCTCTCCTCACCTCAGCCTCTTTCTCTTCTTTTTTTTTTCACCGATTCAAGAAAACATATTGATAGTCACTTCTAATGAAAGCAAGTCCTTTTCTCTCATCTAATATTTCTCTTGCTCTCGTTCTCTCTTTTCTTTCAGTCTGTACGATTTATCTTTATAGCAGGCAGGTGCTACAGCGTTTGCTCGTTGATTGGGCGATAATGCGTCTCATTTGTATCACTGTAGCACGCCTTTTGGGCTGATTGCAGCAGTATTGACTGTTATCCAGAGAGCCATATGTTAAACACACTACAAACGCTTAAACAGCCTGACTGCAGCATCTGGAACGAATCAATGGCTCTCATAGAAGCAGCTCAATAGTCATTAGTTAGCTATCGATCGAGATGATGACCTGTATGGAAAGAGACAGTACAGAGCCAAAATGGTGCGAGGGTCGGGCTGTAATGAGCTGTGATGACGTAGTTAAAAATGTGAGATGTGACGGTTTTATTGTCACGGTTCGTTCAGGATTGGCATCGTGTTTGGAAAGCCATTGTGAAGATGCATAATGTTAGTCAGGATTGGATAGGATAACAGGCTCTTCTGGGCAAAATGAAAATTACACACCTGAGATCTTAATATTCTTGTCATTTTGTTTGTGTGTGACCAGGGGAAGCCGCTTCAACCCGGTGCTGGACATGCTGGCATCATTCAAGAAGGGCAACATTGGAGGGGTGAAAGTTCACGTGGACAGACTTCAGGTCAGGTTCACTTGATCAGAAAACTGTATTTGCTCATTAATTGATTCAGTCATTCATTCATTATATCACACTTACCAACAGGCCTTGATTTGATTCAGTTCGATCCATTCCACTCATTTCATATTTGTATTAAAATATACAAATGTGCAGGTGAGGTAGAAATCCAGTTGGGCTTAGTTAAAATCACATCCAAAGATGCTGTTAAAAATAAATAATCCAATTAAACACAATAAATCACAAAATTACAAACTAGTTTTGATGTCACTGAGTGTTGCTAAAAATTAGACCTTAGTCAACTTTTATCTGCTTGGTTTTATGGATTCAGTTTTCCACCTAACAACTGTGCCTTTCCTTATGCTGTAACAAACTGAGAACTGCTATACAAATCAAGTTTGTTATCGTAAGATGAACAAAATGGACCTCCTGATGCTACATCGAGCCAGGGTCAGTATGATGATGGGATGTCAGTCTGTCACAGTTTCAGTCCACAAAGCGGACTGGATCAGTTTTACTGTCACTGTTACCACCACATCTGATCATTTGCATTTTACGAGATTTTCATAAGAGCAGCCCACACTGATAACAACAACAACAAAAAAAAACGTACCATCTGCTCCTCTCATTTCAGGCAGGAGGAATATTGCAGCCATCTCTGAAATAAATATGACATTTGTGAGAAATTGTAGAATATTACTAATCTTTCAATAAATCGTGTTACAAGGTGTCATCTGTTTTTTGGGAACACATCAACTTTCCCTGCTACTGCTTCTCTTGAATATCAGCTTATCTGGAGGCCAACATTTTAATATGCTGAGTCTCGTAGGCACAATAATGGTGAGTCTGAATCAAAACAGAGACCGGAGGGGGGTGTTATATCTGAACAAGAATGTGTTCAACCCCGCCAACCAATTGTTTCCATTGGCTGGATGACTCACAGCTGTTCTGCTTGTGGGTGGAGTAACACAGTTGGTCAGGTTATGTTATGTTTCTCTGGCTTTGTCCCAGTACCCACAATTGCAGCCTTTCTGCTCAGCCAAATTGCTACTTGACTTGTGTATGGAGTCGCATCAGCAGTTGCTGACTCACAAATGACGTACAGGATACATTTTCTGAAAAAATATGTAAAATAAAGACCCAATTAGCGATCCAAACATTAAAACAATAGGCTTGACCAAAATCATAAATACATACAATGAAAAATAAGCAAATAAAGATTTAAATAAATAAGAAAATAATTGGATCACACTTTCTTAATTTATACTGAGCATATTTAACTTTTCTGTCATGAACTGAGCAAACAGACAATGGAGCCACAAAGCAGAGCTGAGACAGGCTGGTGGCGAATAACGGTTTAATGCAGAAAAAGGTCGGTACACGAGGGTCAGTCAGAATCAGGCAAAGGTACAAAATCACTAGGCAAAACGGGTAACCAGGAATCAGAACACCAAGTCAACACGAGGAAACAAAACACGAGGAATAAATGCTGGAAAGCTGGTGACAAAACAACGCAGACGACCCGACAAAGACACACTAGAGGGAGGTATATATGCACAAAGGGAGAGGGGATAACAACAGGTGGAAAACACTGGGGATGATTACGAGAGGCGGGAAGAGAACAAAGGGGGAAAGTAAAGACAGCGACAACACAAGGGGAGACGAGACTTTCAAAATGAAACAGGAAACAGACACTACACACGATGGGACCTGACATTTTCTTAAAAAGAAATATGTTCTAGCCTGTCATCCTAATTGCCACTCCTTCCTTTCAGCATACAGACTCTTGATGAATTGTAGACTATAGCCCTAAATAGTTCTCCAAACCGATATTACGGTAAGGGTTCATCAAGTGGGGATTAGGTGCACCTGCGTTTTGGCATTTTCAGATATGGGATGGTCTTCCACACTTACTCAGTGGCCCATAAATGTGCACTCAAGACTACAAGTGAGGGTACTGGCACTGGTACTGGTTTCCTTCAACTAATCCTGAAAGTGTAACCTCTCCAATCAGGTTTAACTCTGCCTGATTCTCCAGCATGCAGCCAAGAGTTTCTCAAACCGACCCACCCTTCTCTCCAACCTGCTGTATTTTCAGAGCAGAACGGCTAGTTTACTGTAGCTTAACTACAACACTATTAACAGACAAACAGATAATATTTTTTAGCATTCCCCCCACAACATCAGTGCATCAGTCCTAATGGCAGCCCTGCACAGCTCAGCACAGTGTGAAGTTCAGCATCTAGCTAGGAGGTCTGAACTAGTTTGCAGTAGTCCAGATGAAAAGTGTTAGATACATAGAGAGGTGCCTTTGGTGTTGCTCAGGTTCTCACTTCTTTTAATAGCATTGGAAACCTCTTTTTCTTGTTTCTGAGCTTTCTCTACCAAAGGCACAGTGGGAGCCACACTGTTTATTCATTTATTCATTTATTTATTTTCACTTATACAACTGGTTATTTGTCTGCCGTATTTTAAATAGTGCTCCCATCATGTGGGAGGCAGAGCTTTCTGACCCTGGATGCTTCACAATGAGTTAAATTAACATGAAAAAAATCGATAATGAAATGGGCCCGAGCCCACCTTCGTCCAGCCAGCTGAAGATTTGTATCTGCCATGAATGCCTAAATTCAGCATACCACTGTGTTGTTGTACTGCACTGAAAAAAATCCCCATTTTACTAAGTCGTTTAGTTTCATATTCATAAATATGTTGAAACAGGGCAGAATATGGCAGATTAGCCCACCAGTATCAGGAAAATGTCATTTGATTCAAGAAAACTCTGGAAATAAATTGATTAGCATTTGATGCAAGAGGGATCCCACTGGCAGATTATTTTAACTCTGAATAAGAGACTAAATTTTTAACATGGATAATAGTATGTATATTCAAAACTGTTGTCCTGGGAGTTAAGGCAGATAGTTTCGCTTAAACTTTAGACTAAACTTAACTGCTTTTGCAAACTTATGACAGGCTTTGCAACACAACAGACTGCCTGTGTTCAGCCCAGACAGTTTGTCATATGTTCTCTTTTTTTTCTTTTGTTTTCCTTCGCTCTTCCTGTTTTGTTATTCACTTCACAGCAAACTCCTAGAGCTTTGAAAGCACCATGACTCTTTATCATCTCATTGTTATGGGTAACAGGATTGCTGTTTCCCCACGCCTCTGTTTTTTTGGTTTAGAATCGGCTAATATCACAATTAGACCACAGTGAACCGCTCACTTTGCTCCTGCTCTGGTATATTTTCAGAGCAGCTGAAGTCGTGTCTTCGTATTACCACCTGAGATGCTCACTTGTTCCTGCAGCCATCCACATTTGTATAATTTGAAGTAGTGAAGTGACTGTGCAGCCCACTGCTGCTGTCTCATTTGTCACCATCGACATTTTTCAGACTATTGTTGTGTATACTGCGCCCCCTGACAGACTTCCCCATGGGAATTTATACAGCTGTGTTTGATGGATCTTTTCCTGTGTTATCTTCCCCACAAGTTTGTCTTTGCAGAATAGTTTCCTGGTACATCTCTTTGCTCATTCTCACAGGCATAGTGCTGTTGAATCCCCCGTTGACAGAATAACCATTTTGCAAATCATTTAATGTGTCTTTTATCACACAAATGATGTAGACCCTGATATCTGGAGCGGTCGTGGAGCAGCTGGACTTCCTGCGTGTCAACGAGGCAGAGTAAGAGCTTCTTTCTGTCTTTCTGACACAACTTCTGGCAGATTTATCTCTGCCAAGGTGGCAGTGGTTACACAACAGGGGGTCTGGGCAAAATCATTATCACAATACTCATGAGGATTTTTTCCTGTATTTATTTCTATATCGACATACACTCAGTGGCCACATTAATAGGTACACCTGCACAATCTAATACAATCCAATACAACTGTTCTGCCACAAAGTTTACTTTTATGATGCCTGTAATGCTCAGGTTTTCTTTTTGTTATTGTAATAGAAGTGTTAATTCAATTATATGTTTTACATCAAGCTCATAGTTAGTGGTGCTTTTGTACTGGACTGGATTTTATTAAAGTGTTTCTACTATTCTGTCCCCCAAAAATTAGAAACACCTCTAAATATAATGTAGTCCAGTATAAGACCTCTGCAAACTACAATCTCATTAATAAACATATAATTAAACATGCACATTCTCCACAGTGTCATCAAAAACTGAACATTATAATCTTTCTTAATTTCTGGCAGAGCTGTTGCATTGATCTGCATTAGATTGTACAGGTGGACCTAATAAAGTGGTCACTGAGTATATATCACAATGTGATGTATGCAAGGTCACATGTTAAATAGTCAAATTAAGGTTCATCCCAGTGGAAATCAGTTTGGACAGCAGAATTGTGTGTCACGATATCCCAAAACCAGAACATCATGATATGATTCTGTTGTAATATGATTAACAGTAATATTACATTATCACCCAGACCTACACATCAGTATATCTAGTAGATCTGACTGTTCTTCAGCTCGAACAGTACATCATATTTTAGAAGCTTATCATATATTTTGCATACTATGCCGTATTGTACAAAGTAACCACTACCTACTCCTATCAGGAAATGTAGTGCAGTAAAATTATAAAGTATCACAAAATAGTAATACTCATGTAAAGAACCAGTTCCTCAAAACAGTACTTCAGTGCTTGAGTAAATGTACTTTGTCACTTTCCACCTCTGCAAGGTTATATTGTCATGCCTGTTAGTTTGTTTTGCTGTCAACAGGAGGTCTCAAACACTCAAAGGCTGCAGGGTAAAGAAATAAGTCACTCAAAATGCGTGCTATAGATGACGTCTTTTGGTGTAACTGCAGTTTAGACAGTGGTTCCAAATAGCAGTTATGTTTCCTATTTCAAAAATGAAAAAAAGTAAAATTGTGATCCACTTATTAAGTATATTAACTAGATACATTTACATAGAAATACATGCTTGTGCTCTATGCAAAGATGTTTTTATGCAAATGAATGTGAGAAAATGCATCATACTATGTAGGACATGCAAACACTCACACACAGCTTTATGACACAAAACAGTCAAACCTCTCATTGTACCTCATTGTACAACACAATTTCTCTCCTGTGTGCATGCCTGTGTGTGTGTGTGTGTGTGTGTGTGTTTGTGTTTGTGTGATTGAGTGCAGGATCCCAGAGTTTAAGAGCTTCGAGGAGCTGGAGATGCCCAAGCACTCAAAGGTGAAGAGACAGACGAGCACACCTAACGCCTCAGACCTGGAGCAGCAGCCCGAGATCAACGTGGACGAGTGGCAACACCGATCAACCTACGAGATCATACAGAAGTTCCATGTGAGTCCACCAGAACAGGAGGAGGGGGAGGTGGACGTTACACTAAAATAAAACTAAAAGTTTCATGACATGCAGGAAGAATATTATTATGTTCCTTTTGTTTATCAATAAATCAGTCAAAAGAAAGGAGCTATGTATAACCAAACTGTTGCTAAGTAATATTTGAAAAACTTCCCCATGAATGTACCTTAACAATGAAAACACATTCAGGGGGCCTTTCAGTTGCCATAAAAATGAAACTTTTTAAATCAACAGTATGAGCAAATCAAAGTGGAATAACAAAGTGCATAGATAGGACACATTTACCAGTGTAGAATTTGCAATTAATTGATCAAATTAATCTGTCATCAAACGGACATCTCAAATATACTACAGAAATATATCTTCAAATTGTTGACTTTTAACAGTGCTATATGGTGGATTTTTCCTTTAACCTTGTCTCTAAAAAAACCCTGGCAGTCTTTAAGCTATTCATAAATGAGAAATATTTGAATCAAATGAATTAATAATTATCATTATTATCATTGTTAACTGTTAAATGAAGACAAATTTGATCAGAGCCAACTGCCTAAGTATCAGTCATTTATGTATCACCAAAGCAAAGCACTATGACATTATATGCACCTGCACCAACTACTTACAGCACAGAGAGGAAACTGGATGTAAACACTGAAACATTTATATCTGTCAGAAAAGTGCCCATTTATGCAGTGTAAAGTTCACAACCTGTAGTGGCTCTGTAGGAAACCTCAAGCTAGAGGTCAGACTGAGGAGCAAACACGAAGACTGAATAATTAAAACTCATCTGGCCTTCAGCGATACCTAAAGGCAAGGACGGGAAACTCTAGTGATTATTTTTGCTTTAGTCTCTGACTATGCCATGAAACCCATTTGTACTGATGCAGCCTGTTTTTCTGCAAAAAATCTATGCAACCATGTTATTGAACTGGAAATTGAAATTGAATAATGTGATTGTGTCATACAGTCCTGTGCAAAAGTCAGAGACCATTTTAATTTTCAGTCTAAACAGCCATCAGATGCAAATGATTAATTTTTTCAGTGTCAAATTTTCAGTGTCATACAGTAAAGCATTAAAGAATGGATCGCACTCAAATGGATTTCAATAGCAAAGTGTAGGCTATTTATACCTTTGCATTGTAACAAAGTGTAGACTATTTATATCTCAACATACATTCTGACAAGATGGAGATGTAAATAGCCAACACTTTGCAACAAAAATTCACTTTGAGTGCGACCCATTCCCTAATGTTTTATGAGTTAGACGGTTAATGCACCAATCTGGCCTGCCTGTTCTGTTGGAATAACATACAGGAAACATTTCAGTAATGCACAAGCTTGTGTATGTGTGTGTGTGTGTGTGTGTGTGGACACTGCTTCATATCTCCTGTTTGACACCACCTGGCAGCAGCCTGTGTTTTGTCTTGCACCGTGTGTTTCTCTCCTCCCCAGCCTGATCTTCCTGTCTGTCTGTGTCTTTGCTCAGGACTCTGACTGCTTGGCCAGTCAGGCTCAGCTCGCTTGCATTCTCCTCAGGAGAGAAGGGCCAGACTTCCTGGCCAAAGATGGTAAGCACACAGTGGCATGTGCACACACAGAGCAGCGTAAACAGCCCGTCACTAGCTGCAGCAGAATGGATTCAGATTGGCTCATTTGCCAATCATGTCCATGGATCACCATTGTTTACTTGTGAGGGAGCAAGGGCTGCAGTTAGACCTGTCAGCAGTACAGCCCATTAATAGCTTTGCTAACATCACTGTGTCCCTTCTATTCCTGCAGTGTTTTACATCGAAATACTGGGAACTAAGGCTCATTATGACTTTTTAATGCAAGCTGATGAGCTTGTTAGTCTCAAAATAAACACATTGTCTCA
Organism: Myripristis jacobus; assembly: GCA_900302555.1. Taxonomy (NCBI): domain Eukaryota; kingdom Metazoa; phylum Chordata; class Actinopteri; order Holocentriformes; family Holocentridae; genus Myripristis; species Myripristis jacobus. The sequence goes on along the minus strand of OMLB01011703.1, from coordinate 5,022 downwards.
TGCTGAACCGATTAGATGATAAATTGGTCAGCAGAAAATTAATATGATTATAGTTTTGTTTGAGTAATCATTTGTCACTGCTCTAAGTTTATTTAAGTAAAAATATAAACATTTGCTGATTGCAGCTTCACAAATGCTAAGATTTGCTTTTCTCCAGTTCTAATCATAATAAAATGAAACCTTTGTTTCTCTTTGTTTTTCAGACAAAGGAAGCAATTTTGATACGTTATTTGGGGTCTGGTAACTTGTGGCGGGCCTTCATCATGATTTTTGATATTTTATAGGAAAAATCAGGAGGATAATTGATAGCTAAATCAACACTGAAAATTACTGTTGCAGCCCTAATATTTCCTGTTTGATTTTAGAGAACCTGATGGACGAGCTGGAGAGAATCTATAGAAGAGCTGGAAGCAGGAAGCTTTGGTCAGATACACACACACACACACACACACACACACATACAAATATGTATACACACTTTTCATAGCCTTACAGTCATTGTGGTATACAAATGTGCTGTACTTCCAGTATCTTAAATGGTTCAATCCAAATATACTTTGAAATAATTCATGTTCCAGCACACATGAGAATTATGAAGAAAGACATTTTTGTTGAATGGCAACTACAGCCAAACCAATGTATTGGCTATAGCACATCAGTTGGCAGAGCTGTGTTTTATATTTGAACTAATGGTGCAGATTGTTGTTATGGAGCAACTGTAAAAATATCAAGCTTCCAGTACATAATTATTTTATTAGTGTATCTGAGGATTCCTTGCAACAAATGTGTTTTTATGTATAAGGAAAACAAATGTCAGTATCTATTTATATAAGCCAGTGGCTGTATTGGTTACACAGGAATTGTAAGCCATAAAAATCAAGTAGCAAACAAGGGTTAGATTCGTTTTTCTCAGTCCATATACATATATCCAACGATCAACCTGAAATCACCAGAAAATTAACAGTAATCCATATCTAAAACCGTACCGTTAGTGTTAACATTACCATTGGTGCACTCAGGACCATGCTCCATCTAAACTGTTAATTTGTTCACTTGCATCAATAATTTATCACACTGACTTTTGCTCCACTTTATCTCCAGAAATTTAATTGATACACTTAATATGATAGTGGCTGGTAGCGAATGAAAGGCTACTGGAGGCTTTTGGTGAAATGAAGTGTCTTCTTACTAGGCAACAAGATTTTGTTTTAGTCCCTGCAACTTGATTCATTTTGTTGGAGTCCCTTTAACACTCTGTACTCTTCTTAATCTGTTCTTTTCTGTTTTGTCTTTTCACACAACCACCTCTATTTTGATGGTAAATTAACTGCTATTTAATTTGGCCGAACTACTGTAGGCTGGCAGTGCGCCACTCTGCAGCCATTACCAAGAAGTTTGCCAGCTCTATAGCCCCTCACATCACTACACTTCTGGTGCATGGGAAACAGGTAATGATGAGGGAGAGACAGACTACTGCCTCTGCATGTGTAGACCCAGTTAGACGGCTATCCGGCTGACAAGCTTGAGAGCTGTGTGGACTTTAGCCAACCCTGAAGGTGCGATCCCTCAGTAACCAGGGTGTCTGCAGGTCTTATAAATATCATAACAACCCATTTGCAATCACTGGGAAAACGTTTTTGAAGTGTTATTTAAGTTAAGAAACAAGGATAAAACTTATGGTTAATCTATAACTTCACTGAGTGCACAGAGAAGATGATTGCAGAATTTTGATAGAAACGGCCTACAGTCTGAGCTTGGCCGCTGGTCACTGTTTTCAATAATTTATGAGTGAAAGTGGTCCTAAATTTTATTTCAATCTGCCATCAAAAAGGTCTTAAAAAGTAGAATGTGAAACTCAACTTAATTCTCAGAAAATCTTGTACTCTAACCTGTAGTCACCCTGCTAGCGAGTAGTGCATAGCATTTTTGTAACATGTCTAATGATCTTAATCTTAGCATGTTGCTGAATGGCCGATTGCCAGCAATGCTATCTCTGGTTAAACGATTAGGGTTAGAGCAGCAAGGTGGCTAATACACACAGGCGACGCTCGCTGGGCTAAGCTAGTGCACACGTTGATTCAGACATGTGCATTAGCTTGGTTTCTGTGTCGGCTTCCTCTTCATTAACCGCAGCACCAACCTGGACCTCCAGCCCTGCTCCTCACCCTCTGCAGCATCGCCCACTAAGCTCACTCACGCTGGATGGATCAAATGGATGGTTGTTTTACATTGTCCCCCGTTTAGAGTCCATGCTTTGATTTGGTTTGGATTCGTGTCAGATGTCGGCTTACTTGACAGCTCAACAACCTTTATTGTACACTGGTATTTGTTTTTGTAATTAATATACTCTTAACATCAGTGAATTTGATTACGGCGCTGACAAAAAAAGCCTGCAGGCTCGTCTCCAGGTTGCTGTGAAACATTATCAATATTCAGTTCAATTTCTTTTCTCATTTACTTAACACGGGCTAGGAAGTGGAGCTTGAAATAGGTTCCCAACAAAGCATCAGTGGCTCGACACCACCTCATGCCTTATGAACATTAAGGCTTTGTTGCATTTTTATTTGCCACACACAAGGTGCGCCATCGCATTTCTGCAGGTTTAAGCACTGATTAATTCCACACACTCCAAACAAGATGTGTTCTCCACATGTAAGGGAGGCAGGGTGTGTTTCAGCTGATTATATTCATGAGTCTATTGATTAAATTCTATTTGTACGTTCATTGCTTCTGCAAGGATGTCTTAGAGCCCATTTGTGTGGCTATAGGAGTCCGAGCTCCATGTGATAATAACCACAGTTCACGTCCGTAGCTTTTTTTCTCCATAGGATTCCTGCAGGCAAGAGGAGGCAACTGTGGGCTACAGGCACTGTTTTAAATTAGTAATTCAGAAATTAGTGAACATTAAAATATTTTCTGGAAAGCCACCCCATTCCTCTGGCTTTGAATAAATTCCAATATAATAACATCTAGTTGTCTTAAGGCTGGACAGAAAGCTCATTTTTGATGCCTCTTTTAATTGCAAAAGAAACACAACTTGGGTTTTGATTGAGAGTTTTGAAGTAATGCAACAACGCATCAAACTGTTGGTGATTTTCACAATGTTTTGTGTATTTCTGTGAAATATCGAATATTTCTACTAAATACTGATTCAGACCTTTGAGATATGGCATTCATGGGGACATTCTGATTTAAAAATATGCATGTAAGCCACATTTTGCAGACATTATGCACTGTGCACATATCTGATTCATTGTTCAAACAATTAATTTTGGACTTAACAGGTCAAAAGTCAGTTGCTTTGCAAGGAGTCTGTCAATGTTACGCATTTATTGTCCCTTTTCTTGACTCTGGTTTAAAGAACAAAGAACCAGGCTGGTGATACACCTCCTGAACTCAACTGCAGAGTAAAAAAATGAAGCTGACATCCGGGCTGTAGTCATTAGTTGTTATCTGTCATGATTAAGAGTGTTCTTGTGTTTTTGCCACCAGGTCTGTTGTCCGTCTTGCTGCCAGTCTCTTAACTAAGCTAGTGGACAGCCTTGCACCCAGTATTACTAGTGTTTTAGTGCATGGCAAGCAGGTAAGTGGACACACAGACAGCCGGGGCCTCAATAATACAGTTGTCCCTTTTAGAATCACAAATATTCGGACATTTTGGCAAATGGCATGTCGGGACACAATTTTAATGTTCACTGATTGTTAAAATTAAAAGGGAATTGGCGATAATGTATGGAAATTTGAATCATGATCACAAGCTCCTCATGCTGTCATCCTATGGGAATTGCTGAAAGTAGGTGTGCAGCATGTGTTGTCTTCATCACCACAGCTAACGTCCGTGTGTGTGTGTGTGTCTCTGCGTGTGTGGTTGTGTCTAAGCTCTAGTTGTCGCGAGGCTGCCAGTGTGACCTTTGTGAAACCCTCCATGTTGTTCACTATGTCCATATGTCAGGCTACATCCAGACACACTCCATGTACCAGTCAATAGCTTGTGACCCAGGAATCTGTCTGATCCCACTTCCTCACGGTGCGCCGAGTTTCAGCTCACCGCTTCGTTCCTGTCAAGTGTTACCCGGAGATTAGCCGCCTCTCCAGAGTGTCAGTTATCTTGCCTCGTTTTTGCCCTCCTGAAGAGTTTTAGGCATTTCATTATGCTGAAGTAGCTCAAGGTGTGAATCTGCATATAGATTGCGTGCCAGAGGGAATGCTTTTCTCAACAAGATTGAGAAAGCTGATTTAGAATTTGAGACGGATGCCTACTCTTGCATACAGCAGCAGCTCAGTAGGAAGATATAAGAGGCACCAGCCCATTTATTTTAGCTGGAAAAAGGCACAGTGACTATAGCTTTTATTGTATTTCTCGCAGATCTAAAAGCTCAACATTATATTCCTTGTGCATGCTGTATGCGGCAGGTCATTTCCCCCTCTTGTTTTCATGCTCTTTGCTCGAGCAGAAGCAGAGTTCAGATGTAAAGATGAATCATATATCTGAGTCTTCAAATTGCTGGATTTCAACATCAGAGGGCCAGCTTTTCAGAGAGATTAAAGGAGATAAAACGGTGTCCTCTTCTGAGGGAGAAAGCAGAGGTGTAATTTTCATAAGATAGCTTTGAGGAGAAACAAAAAAAAAAAGGGTAATCTTGGGATCTGTAATTTTTCCTCCTTTCACTTTTATGTGACTCTGTGAGAGAAGGCCAATTTTAGAATGATGGAACAGAGATACTTACGCTGGACGACGGGGGAAGTGGATCACACTGTGTAGCACATGCAGACGCATGCACACACACACACACACACACACACACACTCACAGACGCACACGTGTTTGCTCACCTGTTCCTGATACAAACAGTCACAAAGCTTGAATGTATAAACACAACACGTCTGCTACTTTTCAGATGCCACCCTAATGTTGTATTGTTCTGGTATCCTCCTCCTCTCCCTCATATGCCCACCTTTGTGTGTGTGTATGTGTGTGTGTGTGTGTGTGTGTGTGTGCGTGTTTGCCAGGTGACTCTGGGT
>OMLB01011701.1:28568-38908 GCA_900302555.1 Myripristis jacobus | reverse complement strand
GAAATCACATGTACATAAGTATTCACAGCCTTGTGAATGAGCTCAGGTACATCCTGTTTCCGCTGATCATCCTTGAGATGTTTCTGCAGCTTAATTGGAGTCCACCTGTGGTAAATTCAGTTGATTGCACATGATTTGGAAAGGCACACACCTGTCTCTATAAGGTCCCACAGTTGACAGTGCATGTCAGAGCACAAACCAAGCATCAAGTCAAAGGAATTGTCTGTAGACCTCTGAGACAGGATTGTCTCTAGGCACAAATCTGGGGAAGGGTACAGAAAAATTTCTGCTGCTTTGAAGGTCCCAATGAGCAAAGTGGCCTCTATCATCCGTAAGTGAAAGAAGTTTGGAACCACCAGGACTCTTCCTAGAGCTGGAGAACAAAATTCTCTGGTCTGATGAGACACAGATTGAACTCTTTGGTGTGAATGCCAGGCGTCACGTCTGGAGGAAACCAGGCACCGCTCATCACCAGGCCAATACCATCCCTACAGTGAAGCATGGTGGTGGCAGCATCACGCTGTGGGAATGTTTTTCAGTGGCAGGAACTGGGAGACTAGTCACGATAGAGGGAAAGATGAATGCAGCAACGTACAGAGACATCCTGGATGAAAACCTGCTCCAGAGCGCTCTTGACCTCAGACTGGGGCGGCGGTTCATCTTTCAGCAGGACAGCGACCCTAAGCACACAGCCAAGATATCAAAGGAGTGGCTTCAGGACAACTCTGTGAATGTCCTTGAGTGGCCCAGCCAGAGTCCAGACTTGAATCCGATTGAACATCTCTGGAGAAATCTGAAAATGGCTGTGCACCGACGCTTCCCATCCAACCTGATGGAGCTTGAGAGGTGCTGCAAAGAGAAATGGACAAAACCGCCCAAAGATAGGTGTGCCAAGCTTGTGGCATCATATTCAAAAAGACTTGAGGCTGTAATTGCTGCCAACGGGGCATCAACAAAAGTATTGAGCAAAGGCTGTGAATACTTATGTACATGTGATTTATCCGTTTTTTTATTTTTAATAAATTTGCAAAAATTTCAAAAACTCTTTTTCACATTGTCATTATGGGGTGTTGTGTATAGAATTTTGAGGGAAAAAAATTATTTAATCCATTTTGGAATAAGGCTGTAACATAACAAAATGTGGAAAAAGTGAAGCGCTGTGAATACTTTCCGGATGCACTGTAAGTATGACTTCATTATAAATATTAGTAGTCCAGTTAAGAATAAATATTTGGTATCAAATGTCGTGATCATTTCCTTTCATCTGTCTCAGCAGTTGGTGGCCATGGTTTAGCTTTCTCTCTCTATGGGCTTTGGGCAAACTGTGAAGCTTGAACCTCGTGATTAAACACTATCCTGCTACCACACCAGCCAAGGTCCTGTGCCTTATGTCTGGCTCAAATGTCTCTGAGTAAAACAAGGAACCTCTCCCTGCTCTCTCGTTGCTCGGGATGTTCCACAATCTTCTTCAACCCAAATGCACCCTGGTGAAGAACAGCTAGCATGTCTACTACATAAAACCCTCAAAACTGTGTTTATATTTGACTCCACCTTGCCCCAGCTACATACATACATACATATGCATAAATGGGCGCATAAGAACAGAAACACAAAGAGACCATTTGTAGCGTCCCACGGGGTCCCAGAAGCCAGGTCGAGACATTGTGCAGGGTCCACACACAGCCTGCTTGTACAGGCTGTAGAAGCGCAGCATCACCTCGTAAGAGGGCCGGTACGAGCCTAGAACATAACACACAGTCTTATGAAGTTTGTTTAACTTAAGCTAATTTTTTCTCCAGTTGAACGAGGGAAAATTGGAGAAGATCACAGACACAGACAAATCACAACACAGAAAGTATAAAAACTCAGCTCTTGTGGTAAAACCCATATGAGTTTGGAGTTTGTTTAGGTTGGCTCAAAAATTAAAAGTGGCAGGAAATATTTTCTTTATGTGGGAGTGAATATCAAGCTGCATGCAGAAATATGGCAGTTTGACATTCTGTTGTTCACACAAAGCAAAAACAGCAAGGTCATACAAAATGACTTACAACTTTCTTTATTATTTAGGGGCCATGCCTTAGGTCAAGCATCGACCCAGGTCGTGATGCAACACTTCACTTCAATGAAATGTAAACTTTTAAAAAAATACTGAACGCATTTAGCAAGTGCTGCTTGGTAATAGCGGTTGTCAAAGTGTTTGTTGGTATGAACGGATGCAGTCTCCCTTCCATAAAAAGAAAGAGAGGGGGCAGCATGGATTAAAATAAAAACAAGATTTCAAAAAATCGTCAGGGGCCACTCTCCCATTCATATAATATATAATAAACCAATCAGCACTCAGTTTCACCTTCAAGAATTGGTTCACTGCACCTAGAATCTGCTTCCACCAAAAGATACTGTGGAGGATGGTAACAAGGAGTATGAACCAATTTCGAGTTTAGTTTTTGTTCAAATTAAGCTTGAGGGTTAGTTAGATGCCAAATTAAACCGGAGACCCAACAGATTGGTATAGGTCTTATGCCTACATGTTAATGGCTATTGCCTAAAAAGTAATATGATATTAAAACAACATGTTTTTCAGCAGAGTTTAGTGTTGCGTTCTCCAAGAGAAAATATTAAACCACAGTATTGCAGCTGCATCACTACCAGGGTCATTGCTCCCTGGTTGAGACTTAATGTGTTTGACACAGTATTCTATTGAACATCATTACAAAGAAGTGTGGATTTCAAAATTCACCCCACAACACCAAAGATACAGAATCATAAACCTGCACAACCCCAGCAGCACTGTTCTACCATCACATGGTGTCTGGACAGCAAACTGATGGCTATTACGTTGCAAAGCCAGAACAGGATACAAACCATTTTTAGGGAGGTTATGGATGACATCCACAGCAGCCTGAAAGCGCTTCTGGTGATCAACTGCAGGCTGTGCCATGGCTGGGACTGGCATGCCACTCTCACCTTGTAAATCTACCAAGCTTGGCGAATGTAACCAGAGCTGAAAGAGCAGAAAACCACATCTGTAGGCTGCAGCCTTAGCTATAGACCCCGAACAACAACATAGGTAAGAGACTGGGCTACAAACACAGGTAGCTAGCTAGTGGCTAACCGACGTTATGATACGTGCCATCGTCTCTGGTACTAAGCAACCAAACTCCATTCGCATATCGTGTAATTTGATACTGCTTCATTTGTCACTGTAGCCACATAATTCGTATAACACAACTTACGACTCTTCTTAATCAATAGGTGTCTCTGTTGATTTCGGCATAAGTAAAATCCTCCAGCAGCACTTATTTCTGTAAATTATTAACTTTTAATGGTTATTTTACACTGCATGCTACAGGCTACCAAATTCTAAATATTTAAAACGTACTCATTGTACTCCTGGATTCATTTATGCCGAACAGGGGAGCCGACGATAGTAATAAAGAAATGTCACAAGTCATGTTCTAACAACTTGTGCATTCACCTTTGCCGCTACGCAAAGAAACATTAAACTGGCGGTTTTCTGGACGGAGTTTGGTGTTACGCAGGGGGAGGACTGCTAGCAGCTGTGCTACGCTAGCAGTTAGCACTGTTACCTCACTCGCTGGTCGTCCTCTCAGTGGCCATGACCAGCACGCCGCACACAGGTGGTTTAATTTAGGCCAGAAAGATCACAGACGTCTCCGCAACACGGCCGAAACGCTCAGGGCGACGACTCGGCGCAGGCCCGTCGACTTTTCTCAACCTAATTTGACGGAAAAGTTTGTTTGCGATACCTCCTGTATCCTATTACTTTCAACCAGAGAACTGACTTCCGTGTTAGATCACATGACAACTAAATGGCCACGCCTACTTAAAGTGACAGTTCTAATGTAAAATGACAATAGTAGCATCAGCAACAACAATAACAATATAACAGCACTTTATTTCACACTTTTCTCATCAGTTACAAAGCGCTATAAAGCTAATCAAAAAATAGTATTGTGTATTATATAATATATAATAATAATAAAATCAAAGCAAGGCAGTGAAAAATCATCATCAGGTCTGTGATATATCTTGATGCCAGCTAGAGTCAATGCCTTAAAAGTGATCAGGCAAACCTTAAAACCAATAATTAAACAACATCAACTTAAAATAATGACATTCACTGATATTTCATTTTATTCATCCATGTAAATTACAGAGTTATATAGGCCTATCAGTTAGAGGGCATCATTTAATTCCCTCTGCGGTCTGGTTTCATATGATTTCAGACTATTATTGCCTGACGCCATAGAGAAATTCGGGCATATATCATAATGCTGCGCCATTGCCCTAATTACAGGGAACAGTAAATAGGGATGACCTGTTTTCAGTCTTTCCATCATTTGCTGGCTGTGATTTTGTTCAAAGTTGGAGATTAACAGACCGAATATAGACTGGAGTTAAGGTTATTTCACTTTGGGCACACGAGCGTCTTTCTCCAGGCTATAATCCGTTTATACTCTCTTTGCTGTCAAGCTACCAAAAATATACAGAATTACAGCGGAACCTCGATAACTTTCCCTTCAAAATAAGAGACTGCAACATCTGCGAAGAAAAAAAGAGAAGGGAAAAAAGATGTATCAACATGCTCATAATAAAGTAAAGTCAAAACAAGAAAAGTACTGTCAATCACAACAGATTTGTCCTCAGCAGCTTATCCCCTTGTAGACTATTGTCACGAATTCGCCTCAAACCGCTTCATGCATATTTCACACATACCAAGAATTGTATTGGAAGCACTCTACCACTAATGATTTAGCATGTGCTTGAAGGCAAAAACACAAACAATTTATTTTTGTACACAACTGTAAATAAATTCAGGCAGTAAGGGGCTATTCTGTGTATATCAACAGGAATAAGAGTTATGGGCCAAAAACCAAATGATTTTAGACACAGAATTTTTGCTCTGCAGAGGTTTGAAAACTTTTCACATTAAAATTCCCCTATGCATGCGACTACAGTAAATCCTTGTTTTATAACAGTTTGTCCCAGGGAATCCAACTTGAAATAACCGGTATTGTTAGATATGACCATTCTTCATTTATTTTATTGTACAGTACTGTTTTCGCATGATAAAAATCGGTGTGAGGTAATGTTATTGTACATGGTTTGCATTGTAGTAAACATTATTTGTAGTACCAGATTTATCTCATTAGAATATGGTGTGCTAAGGAGGCTGATCATAAAGAGCACTAGTTCATGCATTTTTGTAAATGTAACATTTTCATATGTGTATTGTTGTTTTCTTCATGACAAGTTAACTCATCTTTTTAATTACCATTACTTCATTTATTATATCACTGTCTCTGTTACTGGTGGGGACTGGGGAGGTAACAGAAGGTTAATGGAAATCTGTGGACCTAAAACATCCCTCTCAAGCATTTCTATGTATGTATGCATATGTATGTATATATATAGATAGATAGCTATAGAAATGTTGTTTGTTTGTTTGTAAGGGAGCATATATAGTATTAATACATTAATTAATAAATAAACTTTTTCATGTCCTGGATCCCAAAGTTGTCTCTCATTAATCCCTGGATGGCCACTTGAAGTGATTTTGACCTCTGGACTCTGATATAAAAGCGGAAGAAAAATGGATTTCTCTAGTTGTGATATGCATACTTGTGAAATACATGCAAAGAGGTGAGATTGAAACATAAGGCTAAAATAATCACTCATACATATTTTTGTGTCATCACAATGTGTAGTGAGTGAACCCTTTGAAGCTGGAGCAAATTCTCGATTTCTTTCTAAGACAGGCAGGGAAAAAGGCGATGAACAAATGAGCAACAAATGACCCAAAAACGAGTAAAAGGCATTTGTAAAAAAGAAAAAAAAAAATCTCAAAAAATTAAGCAAATAAATATAGTATTATCAACAACAACAACAACAACAACAATAATAATAATAATGGTAATAAGAATAAGAATAATTCTGTTTTCAGCCAAATCATCAGAAAATTAGCACACACAAAAAAAACAAATGAAAATTTTGCAAACAAATGGCTTACACACAAGAAAATTGGATTTATAATTTATTTATTAGAATGATATATTAACAGGTCAGTTCAGTGATGCTGACCTCATTTCCCTGGAGGGCAGGGGCCCTCCCCCCTTCCTTGAAAACCAGTGCCAATGTCCAGGAGCATCGCTGGAGGTTTAATTTGGAAGGTCTCTGCAGGAAGTGGTGTTTCTTAAGCCTCTGTGCGGCTTGACTCTGTAAATCCCACCTTAGTGACATCAGCAGGGTGAAAGGATTGGCCAGGCTCCTGTTTTCCCTGAGATAAAACCATGAGGCTGTGCGGACCGGTGCGGACACTCTCACATTTTCCTCCAGAAAAAAGTCTCATTCATCCGGTGATCCAGTAGTGCGTGGCCGCTCGATTGCCGCCCTCATCCCGCATCAACAAGACAGGAGCTGGCCGCGGAGAGGAGAAGGAGAAGACATCAAGCGCAGTTTCCTTGCATCATGTTGGGCAGGAGGAAAGCAGCCCCTGTGGTGAAGAATGGAGCCGGGACGTCTGACACAAAGTCCACGGATCCTCTGAGGAACCTGGGTATGAACTGAGAGTGTGTGTGGCTGTCTGATCAAAACAGAGGCTCCGATTCACACAGACAGTCTGAGCAGCTCCGTTACCCAGCCCGCCTCCCTCTGTCTGTCCCTCTGTCTGTCTGCACGGCTGTGGCTGCCTGCTTGTGTTAGCTCTGCAACACTACCAAATTATAGTTGAAACAAATATTGTTTAAATTGTAGGATTTTTCAGAGTGGGGTCCCTGAGGGTCTTCCAGGGATCCTCAGCAAAATGAGGAACAGTAATAACACGAATAGCAATATGTGTTTAAATATGACATCTAAACAATTTAATATTTAGTCCTAAAGCAAAGCAAAATATGTTTCCATACCATTTTCATACTAGGGCTGTTCATGGGGGTTCATGGCTTGATGAAAGTCAGTTTTGGGGTCCAGAAGATGAAAAAGTTTGAAAATCTGTGGCCTTGTGTAGTTTAACTGATGATGTAAATATTTTTTCACTTTTACTTTTATGTTTTTTACCGTTTACTTCCACCACATCCCGTTGAGTTGCATTTTATTACACATAAAGATACTGAAGCCCCTACGAGTGTACAGCGGCAGCCACCGAGTTAGTGTTACAGACAGTTTACTTTCTTTGCAGGAGTAGAGTTTGCTATTTTTAGGCTCACATGACTAGTGGGTAGTAGTGTCAAACTGACTGAAGTTGCATGAAGATATTATTATTATTATGATTATTATTATTATTATGATTATTATTATTATTATTATTATTATTACTATTATTATTATTATTATTATTTATGGGAAAAGACATAAATTCACACAGTTCTGTATAGTTTTGATTTAGTTCATAGTGATGGTTGTTTGCTTTATGATGATCACTGACACTGAGGCCATTGTTTGCCGAGTTTGTTTGTTTTTTTGTTTTTTTGACGGCTACATCAGTGGTGATCATGAAGTGCAATATTTAGTGTGCTATAAATAAACTTGAAACTTACTTAGGCTACTTAGCTTGTTGTTTTCTCACTGGGCATTTTTTTTTAAATCAGAAAGGGAGGGATGCAGCTCTGTCTGACACTGTAGAGGTAGACTAGATGGGTAGCCTACAGTGTGATTCTCAAAAACAAAGACATTATGAGAATCATACATTGCCTGTATTTCTCATCTACTGGGGACAGATTTTTTCCCCAGTGTTTTTCATGTGGATTCATAGAATCTTCATGTGCAGTTTAGATAGATTGATAGATAGATTTACTTTATTGATCCAAAACTGGGAAATTCCCATTATTTTAAGCATATGTCTCCAGGGGGTATTAAAAAATCTTTAAAAAAAAAAAAACACTTGGCTGATAAAACAGTGCAAATGTATTTTGAAATCCATCAGCCATTCCCCAATTCCAGTTGGCTGTTCTGCAAGGAAGAGACATGTACTTGTCCAGACTGGGAACTCTTGTGTCCCACACGGAAAGACTAAACATTTACCAGCTGGCCAAGCAAATTTCCTCCTGGGAGATATTTCGGGCTTCCAGGTTTAAAGCTACTTTGCACAGCACACTGTAATAACAGACAAACAGCAGTGCATCTTGGGGTTTGTGTGCATGGATGGGGATGGGTTAGTCAGCATCTTTCCACGCCCTGCAGCAGCCACCTTGGTTCACATGGCACAGGGGTTGTCATCTATCATCAGTGTATTCCTCTGCATGAGCCTGAAACATAACCAGAGCCATGAGAGTCTTTGTCCCATTGGCTAGCAATGGAATGAATGAGCTTATTCAACCTTTAAGCTGCTTAAATGTTTTCTCTAATCTAAAAAAAATGTGTTAGACATTACTCCTACTTTTTAAAAAATTCATCCTTTTTTCCTGCTTGCATAAAGTTAAGTTGTCCCCTCCACTTGCTTAGGGCTGATGTGTTTTTTCAGGTGAACATTGTTATTGTGTTAACACACATTAACCCTAACTCCCTGACCCTAACCCAAACCCCCTGAATACAGAGCTGGGGAATATTTTTTTAGGTTCCCATTTTGTGCCATAGAGTTGGAGAACATAGGACCTTGGAAACTAAGGAATGACTCTGTCAGTTCATAGCCAAAATTTGTGCCAAATGAATTCTGCTCAGCGAACCAAGCTGTATATTTAGAGATGCAACATTATTGCCCAAGAACTGCTAAGTATCAATATGGCTGCCGCAGGGTGTGGTACATAGTGAAAGACCTCTGATCTGCCCACTTAGAGCTGGCCATCCACACACAGTGTATCTCTACTCGTGGCAATACAAGCCTTAAGCCTTTCTAAATGTCAGGCACAAGCTACAATACTAAAATACAATTTGGCTAACCCAGCCCTGCCACCTCAGTACTCAGGCTCATTGCACAGGGGTTTCATCAAAATGCAGAGCAGCATCATCCACAAACATAGGTTAGCTGTGATGCAGCAGTCTGGTAGCAGATTTCCTGGAAGCCTATCCGAGTTCAGATCAGGTAGACATAGTGTTTGTGTCTTCCACCAGAGTGGTCTCAAGTGTCCTCCAGTGTCTTCAAGTGTGGAAAATACTAGGTGTCTGATGATTCATGCCGTCTGATCTACCTTCAGTTTTGTTTTGTTTCGATTGTATGATTTTATCTTTTTAAAAAGCCTGTTATTCATGTCTTTGTGCAAACAAAAACAACTTCAAATGGCTTTAATCTTAAGCTAATGGCCTTTACTGAGGGAGGTGTTCAAGTGGAGTTAATTAAGACACAGAGAACTAATTAGCTCTGAGAGACAAGTCTGCTCTCTACTGCTCTCTTTCTCTCTCTCTCTCCCTCTGTGTGTGTGTGTGTGTCCCTGTATTCACTTTATTAATTTACAGTATGTGTGTGTGCAAAGGGACCCCAGGCATCAAAGCCAGTCTCATTGGCTATGATAATCTGTATTACTCCACCTAACCAAAAGGTCTCTTGTAGGTCTACAAGGCATGGAACTAACTTTTGACATTACTCAGTATTTGTAAAAGAATTCAGAATTCACCACGCACTTTTATTTTTTGGCCTGTAAAATCATTTTTAAACTAGAAAAGGGCAGATCTCCAGCAGGCGTATCTCCAAATCTCTGGTGCTCGGACTTAGTTTTGAAAAACAGCTTTTTCAAAAGTTTTGAATCACCGCAACCACAAGAGGTCCTTGATCATATAGTCATAATTGCGCACAAAAAATATTGGACCAACAGGTGCAGTAGCATGCGCAATTAACTGTGGACAGATAAACACACAGGGACAGAAAACACAGTGTTTTCCCTTCTATTACAAGAGTCAACTGAACAGGAAATATGGGGAAAAAAGTTTTTAATATGCAGTGCTCATGCAGTGCTCATCTTGCATGTCAGTCTGTGGATGCGCAGCTTCCTAGGTATGGGAATACTGAGGTGTGGTCCAGTGTGTAACACCAGCATGTAGAAACCAGCATATAACCCTGCTTCTAACAATCTTCTAATGAAGAAGCATGCCACACAACATAAAATCAGACAGACAGCGTGGTACGCTTACAGTGGAAACACAGTTTTGTGGGCAGATTGGCCCACTGACCTCAGCCTCTAGCTGGCCAAACATGAGAATACGCCATGTACGAGCGCTGTTACAAACCACACTTTAGACCAGCAGCAGTCAGTGCCACTTTTCATTTCATTGCAGGCAACAGCGCGGCTCATCACATTTTTCCTCCTGGCAAGAGTGTTTCACATGTCTGTGAGGGTGCCAGGCCAATCTGTTTATAAGCCACCCTCTAATGGTCTGGCTGTCTTCCCCTGCAC
>OMLB01011701.1:13182-28548 GCA_900302555.1 Myripristis jacobus | reverse complement strand
ACACACACACACACACACACACACACACACACACACACACACACACACACACACACACACACACACACACACACATACACACACACACACACACACACACACACACACACTGCGCAACCACTCCCCCACTGAATTTCTTCTACTGCTGCAATCTTTCTGTCCTTACTTAGCTTACCTCTGCACACAGCGGTGTTAAGATGCAGAGGTGGAAGTAGCTTTTTTGTGTACTTGTCCTTATTTGAGTATTTATTAAGGTTGATCATTTTACATTTACTTAAGTACATTTTTGCTTAAGTATTGTACTTCACTACTTTTTAAATCACTTATATTACAGAGTAAAACATGTTGGAGACTCTCCATAAGCATCAAAAACAGGATCATCACAGAATCTTTAGCAATGAACAGTCAATCAGCAAAGATGAGAAGAGGAGTCTGGCTTAATGTTGTTGATTTATTTTGTCATTGCCAGATTTCTAATTGTAGGTGCACTATGGCAAATTTTAGAGTGTTCATGGAAGCGAGGGCATTTAGACTCAACTGGCAAAACTGGCAGTGGAAAAAAGGGGAAAAATATCAGTGAGGCCCCATAGACGCATCATTTATAGATATTTAAATGAGCTACTTTTTTCATTTACTTAAGAAGATTTTAACAGCTGTACTTCTATGCAAGTAAAACATCAGCAAAGTAACAGTCCTTCTCCTTGGGTAACTCTTTTCCACCGCTGTTTGTGCACATGCCTGTGTGCGTGTTTTCAGTATCAAGACTCCTTTGTCAGTGTAGTGACCCAGCCCCTCCCAGCCTACAGTGACACTACTGTTTGAGCTGCTGATCACTGCCTAGTCAGCGTGGGACTCAGCGCTATCTGACAACCACCACTGTGACTTTTATGGATTTCTCTTCTAGCTGGAATTGATTAACATGTTCTAATTATCTGCTGATGGGTTCCTCCCAATACACATGTACACACAAATGTTGATTCTGTTGGTCTATGACAGGCATTTTCAAATGTTTTCATCTTCTGGACCCCCAAGTTGACTTTCAATTACCTGCTGACCCCGATTTGAAGTGATTTTGCCCTACAGGCACACTTAGACCAAGAGATATTTCAATTTGTGTTCAAATGCCTTTCACAAACATTTAAACACAAGAAATCTGATCCAGCATGACTGATCTGACTTTTAATATATATCATTTATTTATCATATTAATAATTAGCATTATGAACAGATAAATGCATAAATGCTTTCTTACTATGACTTTGCTCAGTTTCATTTTTTTCTTCTATTTTTTTTTATATAAAAGTTCTCAGTAATTTTTTGATAATTTGCCCATCGTCTTTTTCCCCATGTTTCTGAACAACATCAAGTGAACTGGAGCAGATTTCAAAGAGTTGAATGAAGAACATGTGAAAATGACCTCTCATACATTTTCTGCATTCTAACAATTTCTAGTAAATTAAATAACAGAGATTATTCTTCATTTTGCTGAGGAGCCCCTGGAGGTTCCTCTAGGACCCCTGGGAGTCCCTGGGTCCCACTCTGAAGGCCCCTGGCCTGTGATAAGAAAGCCACAGTGCCCCTCTTCAGAACACATTTCTAGATAACTTACATTCCACACACCTTCCAGGTCAGCACACTGAGCAGAGGGCGTCTCTAAGTGGAGCAGCACAGCAGCCTGCTGGGTTGGGACCGTCCCATGACAGGTCTCACATCACAGTTCACAGCTTGTTGTTTAATTTGGTGCTGTGTTTTGCCGTGCGCCTCCCAGAGATCACCCGGCAATTAAGCAGTATTTCCAGTAATGTCTTGTTCAATGGATTTTCTCGCAAAGAAATATTTTCTGTGCCCCCTAACCCTAACTAATTTTCTACTTTTTATAAGGATGTGATGTAGGATCAAACACAGCATTATTTTGTTGTTGTTGTTGTTTTTTTGTATTTTGTATTCATCATTTCAGAATTACAGTATAAACAAACAATATTTACTGGGAAAGCAAGGTCACACAGAACATCCCAACACTGCGATACTTTAGATTTCAAAATATCAAACCGAACAATGTGTGATGCCATATCCTATTTGAATTTTTTTCAAGGTCAACTGTTTTTTCATGTCCTAATGACACAAAGAACCACATCAGAATGTTTTGAGCATTGCGATTGATTTCCTAAACAAAAAGGAGAAGCAGGTAGTTTTTTGTATTGCAGGTAGTAATGCTGTTCCAGTAGTTCCTTATTTGATATAATTTTTTATTGCTGTTCCATTACTTCATCAAAGTTATGGTGAGCAGGATATGATGTTTACAAGAGCATTTAGGAGTGAACTCAGTCAGGTCACTTATAAATATTTGTCCCAGCTGATTTCACCATCAACCTTTTCATCTATCACCGATGAGAGCACAGATGCTTCCATTTTTCTCAGTTGCCTCTTGTTATGATATGAAGTTGTTTGGAAATGTAATGTTTGTCTATATCATGAAAACGGGGTTCAGTGGAGTCAAATTTGTGAGAGCAGATGCTAACAGCAGTAATTTAGGAAGTAATTTGCCATGTAATATCTTTAAATTTGTTAGTTTCATGGCCAAAAATCCCCCAGTGTCAGAGGTTCCTGCAGAGTTTGATCTTGCCAGCGCTTCACAGTTGCCTAAAAAACTTCTGAACATTTGTAATGTAGCGAGACATGTCTGCAGCCTGAAACATTGATCCACATCTGCTGACTCGCATTTAATTGTTCATCTTTCTAAAAGGGCGTCATGTCTCACCAAAAGCACTTAGCTAATTGCAACATCCTTTCTCCACTTTAACCTGAATTACCCCGTCTGTCCACTCATGCCCCAAACTATCACAAGCCTTATGTTTCTCTGTCTTTCGTATCACCTCTCTTCCTCTCTTGCATGTTCACAACATCAACCCCCCCTTCCTCTCTTTCTCCCTCTTTCTCCATACGTACTCATCTTGTTTGGCATCCCACACCCGACTGTTGGTTCAGGACCACAGTGTCAGAATTACAGAGCGACCACATGAACTGCTTCGGTCAAACAGATGTATACACACCAACCCCTTAATTCTCTCTCCATTCATCCTCCCTCTTCTCCTCTCATACTCTGTCTGCCCTCGTTCAGTCTCATCCAGCTCAAATCAGACCTCTACAGATACTGCTGCACATGTGTAAAATCGAATTCAAACTTCCCGCTCTCCCTCTCTTTCTCCTCTAGGAGTGCATGATGATGAAGATGTGAAGCTGATGATGCAAGGCTCCAGTATGGTGAAGGTATTATTATTATTAGGCTATTATGATTATGAGTATGAGTATGAGTATTAGTGGTCGATGTAGTAAAATTAGTGGCACTTGGAGTAGTAACAGTATAAACAGTGACAGTAATGCTAGTAGTAACAGTAACCATACTAGTGGTGGTAGCAACAATGACACTAATAGCAATTAGAAGTACTAGGAGTGATAGGCCTATGTGTATCATTAGTAGTAACAGTAACACTACTAGTATTAGCAGTAGTGGTTGTAGTGCCAGTAATACTTCTAATAATAGTAGTAACAGTTAAAATAACACTACTTATAGCAGTAGTCGTGCTAGTAGTAGTACTTATGGTTGTAGGAGTAGCACTGCTAGTAGTAGTAACAATAACACTTGTAGTAACAGTAATACCTGTAGCATTAGTTAGTAACAGTAACACTTGTAACTTAATACTTGTAGTATTAGTAGTGGCTATAGAGCTAGTAACAGTAACACTTTTAGTATTAGAAGTAACAGCAGTATTTGTAGCTGTAATGACAGTAACAGTAGTATTAGTAGTACTACTAACAGTAGTATTAGTAGTAGTGGTCCATAACAGTTTTATGTAGTATTAGTAGTAACAATAACAATAACAGTAACACTATAGTGGTAGTAGTAGTAGTAGTAGTAGTAGTAATAGTAGCAGTAGTAGTGGTTGTCGTGATGGTGGTGGTGGTGGCAGTAGCAGTACTAGTAGTAGTAATAATAACATTTGCAGTACTTGTAGTAACAGTAACACTTGTAGCATTAGTAGTAATGGTAGTAGCACTAGTAACAGTAACACTTTTGTATTAGTAGTAACAGTAATATTTGTAGTTTTAGTAGTAGTTACGGTAACAGTGTCACAGCATTATTTATACTTTACTACAAATACATTAGTACTTTGATGGTATTTAGTGGTACTGCTAGTAGCAGTAGTCTTAATAACTGTAACAGTTGCAGTAGTAGTAGTTACAGTAAAGTAAGCCTAACACTTGTAGTAGTGGTAATAGTAACAGCAAAGCTTGAAGTAGTAGTGTTAATAGTACTAACCATAACATTTGCAGTATTACTAGTAGTAGTAACACTTGTAGTAGCAGTATTAGTAGTAGTAATAGTTTATGTCAGCAGGCTCAGTGCTGGTAATCATGTCTGCAGGTTCGCTCGCCTCGCTGGCAGAAGAGACGAACTCTGAAGCTGCTGGACGACGGCGTCACTGTCTGGTGTCAGTCCCACAAAACCTCCAGCCGGGCTAAGGAGCAGCAGTCCTGTAAGTGTGTGTGTGTGTGCTTTTGTGGTTCTATACCCACTAGAGTAAGGGGCTATGGGGCCCACAGTTTTAGCATAGGTGGTTGAGGATTTGCATTTACTGTGAAGAATATAACAAGGACTGGGTTCAAATGAGGATAAGGGGAAAGGTTATGATTAGTATGCGATATTTTTTTGTAAACCAAAGTGTTCAAGGGAAGCCTAAACACTATTTTCAAGAGGTTATGTAGGGTTATAAAACTCACTCCACACATAAATCATTTTCATTTCAAGGAAAAAAAGACAGAAAAACACCAAAGATTGTAGGCTTTTTCCATGGCAACAGCAATAAAAAAAATATGGTTACATTTTTGGGTTTTCTAGCCCTAAAATGAATTGTAAACCAAGATGCCAAAATATGACTGTATGAGTTTCAACATCCAGGCTCTTTTTATTTGATGAATAAATATTGGAATAAACCTAGAAGATACAAATATACATGTGCCATTTTGCATTTGGTTGAAAGCCTTTTCCAAAATGTCCTACAGGGCTGTGGGTCCATCCAGATTTAGCACAGGTGGCACCAATAGGACTCATACCCCTGCTCCTGGCAATGCCATGCAACTCGAATTTCGTTGTATGCTTTTGTTTACAATGACAGTAAAGGCTTCTGATTCTGATTCTGATATAGGCAACACAGTACAATCATATTCCACTACTCACAATACATACATGTTGTGTATGCATGTTCTTATTAATTTTGTGACCCCTTGAAAATCACCTCAAGACTCTGTCGGGGGCCCCAGTCCATTGGTTGAGAACCAGCTCCATATGGCATCACAAGCAGGCCTGGTGGTCTGACAGGGCGTGTAACCTGAAACATGGAAATACAGTATTTTTGTTACCTATAATAGCACCTTCTGCTCTGTGCACGCAGAAACACAAACACACACACTTTCTCTGTCTCTCCCTCTCTCACACACAGCTATTCTCCCTCTCCCTTACTATGTTAGGTTCACACACACTGCCTTGATTATAGTGCTGATCTATTTTGAGGCTGAGGCTGCAGCCCATCCCTGCCGTAGATCAAACAGCCAGATTACAGGACATCATATGGTCTGCTGAGGCCTGTGGTCTGCTGCTATATAGTTACCATACAGCTCAACCAACAGGCCAGCCTCCCAACTTAGATACAGTACAAGACCTTTAATTGCCACAAGAGTAGAATTCCTTGTGATGTGGCAGTGAGTATATGTATGTGTGTGTGTGTGTGTGTGTGTGTGTGTGTGTGTGTGTGTGTGTGTGTGTGTGTGTGTGTGTGTGTGTGTGTGTGTGTGTCTTGGAACCTCTACTCCTACCACCAATAGCTGGGTGTGTATCTCACTTCTCTTGCTTTCATGACACCCAATAGTTGTGTTATCATTACAGACATGTGTCCCCTCCATATTAAAGAGCTGGATGTACCCGAACATCAGACAAGCTTTGAAATTGGGACCTACTCCCTACACACTCACACTCACACATACACACACACGTGCGTGTGCGTGCGTGCACACGCAATGTGCTTGTTCATTTCATTTTTCTCTCTATTTATATCCATTGTTCTATGTAAAACACTTTTTCGCCCACCCTGATAGATAATTAAATTTGACTTGACATGTGCATAGAGGAAAGTAGGGAGCTCATTAGTGATGTTCAGTGATCGGTGTTACCATGCATTATGCATTATGCACTATGGCTACTATATATAGTCATAGTAAATAACTGTATACCTATAATTTATAATTATATACTATACTATAATTCCATTTGAACTAGCAAGTCAGTTCAGTGTTTACAGAAGATGGCTAACACTAGTGTGCTAGCACAGCCTTTTAATATCTGTATTCTTTATGGAAAATATTCGCCCACTCAGACAAAAGATTAACTTACTATTTTTTTCCAGCTATTAATTTCCATTCATTCCACTACGATATGAAAATGAGCTTTCAAAGATTTCAAAGTTTCTTCACACCAGTATTCCTTCACCGGAATAAAGTCCCCCACATTAGTTTTCGTAAAAGCAGCAGCACTGTTGTGTTTTGATGACTTGAAATTGAGTGCAGTGAAACGGTCCCTCCGCTGGAAAATAGTCCCTGGGGAACCAATTACTTTACACAGCCAATTAGCCCATCTGTTCTGTGGTTTATGAATGGCAACGACTTTGTTAGGCATAGAAGCAGAACATTATAAGGTGGCTGTTTCGACCAGAAATTAAAATTTGAAAATGGAGGGATTTTGACTATATGATGTGAAATCTTTAGTACCTCCCAAATTATTTGCAAAATAGTTTGTTACAATATAAAATGTGGGTAAACTGTTGTAAATGAGCCAAACTTTACAGCTAACAACAAGACAGATTTACAGGCTAAAAGCAAATGCTAAAGCTAATGCCTGCCTGTTGTATGAATATCAGTCCACTGAATAAATGTGAATAATAGAAGCTCATATAGACTGTCTTCAGGTAGTATTGCTGATAAAACTTCCACAAGGAAGTCCACGCTTGTCAAATTCTCTTGACGTGGGAGAAATCATATGGAAATAGCAAATCTTGAGTTTCCATGTAGTAAATACAAGTAGAGGGAAGATGTGAACATTTTTTCCTAGTAGAATGCTGGTATTAATGGTTAAAACGATATGGTATGAATGCTTTGTAAGTGTCATAGCATATTTGTGTGAAGTTGAACATTTTAAACTTTTCCTTTTTGCCCATCTCGGCCTGGAATGGCACTTCCTGCACAGGGACTGTCCCCTAACCAAACATTCACAAATTGGACCCCTCAGCAGCCCAGGGTTGAAAATGTCTCTATAGCCTACTTCAGGTACCCACTTGTGAATCATCCTTATGAACAACATGCTCAGTATGCTGAGTCCCTTCTCTCTGCATACTGTAATTCTTTGTTTTCTGAAATATGTCGCCCACACAGTGCACAGAGCCTTGTTGTTGCTGCTGAAACCATTAGCAAATAGAGCTGGACAAACACCAGCC
The DNA here is from genome assembly GCA_900302555.1 of Myripristis jacobus. Lineage (NCBI taxonomy): Eukaryota > Metazoa > Chordata > Actinopteri > Holocentriformes > Holocentridae > Myripristis > Myripristis jacobus. The sequence continues at coordinate 21,007 of OMLB01011701.1, read as the reverse complement.
AATATTTGGTCAGTGGGGATACCATGTATTAATCTGGTTTATTCAAATTCATTATACAGTATGGTGTGATTGTTAAAGGAAACATATTCATATAGACGTTTGCGTCAAGGTGTGCTGCATGAACAAACACGTCCAAAATAACAGACATGCGGCAGTGTTTGCAGGCCAGAGGCAACATACTCAGAGTGCTATTCGGAGGAAACCTTGCTTGCTCTGTGTGTGTATATATGTGTCACCTACCCAACCTGCATTCCTAAAGCTGACAGCTCACCTCTGCGGCAAAATTTGTCACATGGGGTTGTCTGTGTCTAATATTAAGGATGAATTAGAGTCAACACCAGTATGTCACCAGTGTAATTAGTTAGGAAGTGTTGGCGCTGTTGCAGCATAGAGGTTTACCCAACAAACTGGCATCATTTTGTACGCTGTACATAGTACCCAGATCGTAACCTCAAAGTCTTTTGGGGGGGGGGGGGTGTTAGGAGCAAGTTTTATGCCAATATGAGACCCATTGAGACCCATATGTTGATACACCTCCCCTCAAGTTCTTTTTATTGCCACACAGCAGCAGAAGTGCTTCATTATTTACACACAAAAATGCAAACTGTAGTGCAGTAGATAAATAAACCAGAACTGGTATCTTAATGCCACATTCTGCTTCATAGATTGGGATTGACCCTTCTAAGTAGACTGCACGTTAAAGCTTTTTCCCTGTGTTCTGTTGAGGTGTGTTTGTATAAGTGTGTGTGTGTCTGTGTGTATGAGTGACTGAAAGCCACACCACCTTAAATACACACTACTTAAATGTCTAGGGAAGGAATAATGACATGAAACACAAAGGATATTTCCTGAGTGCTGCTATTAGTGCAGCACTCAGTGCAGAATGTAAGTAAGCACATAGTATATAGGGGTGTTAAACATTACAATGTATGAATAATAAATATGAATAATATGTGTTACATGAATGCCAGTATGTTTGTATGAATAAAATGTGACCTGATTACACAGGGTTACCCTCCAAAACCAGACCTGCTGGTGACTTTTTCTGCAGTCAAACTGTGCAGAGAATGAGAGAAATGGAACTGTTGTGTGAAATTGTGTGTGAGTGTGTGTGGGCCAGGGTTAGACAGAGACAGATAAAAAGTGACAGCTATGATTGTATAATGTGTGTTTGTTTGAGCATGGACTTGTACTGTGGTGCCTTTGCAGACCGGTGAAGGTTCACTCTCTCATCATCTCTCATTCATGGTAGCAATTGTTTTTCTCTTTACCCTCCCTGCCTTACTTCCTATCTCTCTCTTTCAAATCAATTCCCTGCGCTTCACTGGCATGAAAGGAAAGGAAATTATTGCCATATTGACACGAGGTCCCTTATTTGTGTGTGTGTGTGTGTGTCAGGCTATCTTTGTGCCTGGGCACTGGGCACTGGAGTATCTGGGTTGCTGTGTAATGAGTTTCTCCACTACAATATCAGTAGTTAACCCTTTAGAACCTGAGCAAATTCATTTGATATTTCTCAAAAACATTATATATTTAAAACTAAGCCATGTTCTCTGAATAGGGGACAAACACTGCACAGTATTGTTTGTAATATGTATCTGTTGCAGGTAGGTTACAGGTATCTAGAATATACTGTGTGCTGAATGTAGTGATTATCATTCCAAGCAAACCAAGCAAATAAGACCTAAACTTCCTAAGCAGTAAAGCCAAGAGCTAGAGAACTCATCTGAAGTGACCCAACCTGTCATCTGTCTTGAATTGTAGAATAGCAGAAACACATCAGTGTGCTATACTGCTTTCCCCTGTCCTTGACCAACGCCAGAAGTTTTCAGACAGCATGCCCCGAGGCCAAGTCAACTGCGCTGTGGAATTTTGAAATATCCAATGCATTTTACTCAGGCCAATGCTTGGCTTCATTACATTTAAGACAGGAGGGTGTCCATAGTAGCAGTTCAAAACTGCTTTGCTACACCAGATTGAGCACCTAATGGAAGTACATTCTAACTTTTTCTCTATCCTTTCCCCCCTTTTTTATGTTTTTCTTTTTTCTTCACACCCCCCCAGTCTCTGTAACAGAGGTGGAGTGCGTTCGGGAGGGTTGCCTGTCAGAGACGTTGCGGCGGGTGGCTGGCTCTGTACCCGAGGACCGCTGTTTGACCGTGATCTTCAAAGGTCCTCGCAAGAGCCTGGACCTTCTGTGCCAGAGCCAGGAGGAGGCGCAGCGCTGGGCCCGTGGCATACGAACCCTGAAGGAGAGGACTGAGAACATGACTCAGAAGGAGAAACTCAACCAATATCCTGTTTGTTTTGCAAACTGTATGGGGGGATAATAGTTGTGAGAGTGACACTTATGATTGTGATATTTGTTATTATACAGATCTAACTGGGATAATTTCCAGTGAATTACAGTGAAATTAGATAATTAGCTTTTCTTTATTTTTGTTGGGGACCCAATGGAACCTCCTCTTCCTTGCTCCTCCTTCTCCCCTGAACTCACTTTGAGAACCAATAGTGAAACAAGTCCCTGTTTCTATTTAAGTAATAACATGACAGTTATCAATCCAAAAACTTTTACTTTTGTCATCACTTATCTAACTACTGTGAAGTTATCAAAAAACTACATACATACTATCCCAACCCTATTTCTTGAATGATTTGCCTCATATTTAATCATCATCCTCTCACATTCCTCTGACTTTAATAAGACCTGGTACAAAAGTTCCATTGACATTGATTTTCTCTCATAAAAGAGTGGCAAAAACCTTTGGCTTTAGCACTGTCTGGATTTCTGGATATTGAAAAGAGAGTAAACTACCTTCATTCTGATTTTAAAATGAAGACAGGATGCAACTGCCAACTGGAGAGGCATAAAGAACAGGTATGGAACAAATACAGTAACCAGTTACTGCAACAAATAATATCACTATTGAGTCATGACTAATACATTGCGAAACTGCTAAGCCAACCCGGAATAATTTCATCAGAAGGACTTTCACTGGAGAGTGTCCATGTCCCATGATGATCTAAATACTTCTGAGGCTTTTCATCTCGCAAGAATAAATGTCTGGGATAAAAAGTGAACATTTCTGGCTTTTTGAGGCTTAAAAGAAATTAAAGATATTCAATATCAGCCCACAAGGCTGCTCTCATCAGTTTAAATAAGATAAATCTCAGTATTAGCCTTCAAAAACTCATATCATCCGAACTAACCCATAGTACTGCTGCTACTCAGGCACTGTGAATTTTGTACTGCTACTGCTTCCTTGACCTTGTTTGTCACCTGGATTCATGCTTACCTGAGACGGGCTGACGAGAACCACGACGGTAAGATGAGCTACGAGGAGGTGCAGACGCTGCTGCAGATGATTAATATTGACCTGAGTGAACAGTATGCCCGCAACCTTTTCCAGGTGGCTGAACACACACACACACCACATATACCAGACTTTGCCCCCATATCTGGGAGATAATGATTTGCTTGTTCTTCCTCATTTATGTCTCTATGTTCTCGGTTCTTTGTAAGTCCCTTTGTACCAAACCTGTTTCTTAAAATTACCTTGTAAATTTAATTAACCTGACTTGCCTGGCTCCTTCATCAATCTAGAGTGCATAGCTCTGCCAGTACTATGCAATTCTCGAGATATCCCAATTCCACATCACATAATTGACCAAATCCAACTTTGTCAATTCCTATTTCATGCTTATACCTGCATGTGATGCTCTTTGTTTAATTTATTAAAAGATTGAACAGTTTTGTGTATGGTACGGCTGATTTAGGGAGTATTTCTTGCTCTGTCTTTCTGTTGGTCAGTCAGTGTGAAAAGGTAGCTCTACCTTCAAGCATTACCAAACCTTTACAAAGTTTTGCCATATTAAATGAATCTATATGGGAATTATCCACCTTTTTGCTATGGGCCACACCTATTGTAACTCCCATTTTTTTGGCCAATCAGCATAGTCAGCTCTTTTCGTGCACCATGACCAAAGAAAATTTTGCTATGTTACACGAATCTGTTCAGAAGTTTTATGACTTTTTGTGATCAGAAATGCCCACTGCCATGCCCCCTTCAGATCAGTCAGAATGAAAAGTTAATCAACTTTTTCTTTCTTTCGCCTGGTAGAAATGTGACCGCTCGGCTGATGGTCGTCTAGACCACGGGGAGATTGAGGTTTTCTGCCGGGAGCTGCTGCGGAGGCCGGAGCTGGACACTGTGTTCATCCGCTACTCCACCAATAGCTGTGTCCTGTCCACCGAGGACCTGAGGGATTTCCTGGTGGACCAGGGAGAGGATGCTTCACTGGTCCACGCCCAGAGCCTCATACTCACCTACGAACTCAACGAGTGGGGTATGGTTCTAAGTAACAATACACTGCAAACTAGACAGGTGCCGTTGGTCGGTGACAGCAGGGTATATTCCGGAAACAGCCTGAATCCTCAACAGCACCCTGTGACTACCTGCTTCAACAGTTTGGCCAACCAATGGATGGGCTGTGTTAAGTATGGCTGCACCCAGCAATGAGATATGAGAAGTCCTGCACTAATCTTTCTTCTTCATTGGTTCTAATTTCTTAAGCTTTATAGACCAGCTTCATCAAATGACTTCAGCTTGTTTGCTTCTGAAGTATATATGTATATATGTGTATGTCCACTCCTTTACCGATGTGTTTCTGCCTTTTGCCCAGTACAGCCCAGAGGAACCAGTTCATGACACCAAATGGTTTCACCATGTACATGCTGTCGAAGGAGAACACTGTGTTTAACCCAGAACATGGCAGAGTTTACCAGGACATGAACCAGCCACTGTCCCACTACTTCATCTCCTCCTCCCACAACACCTACCTCACCAAGGACCAAATAACTGGGGACAGCAGCACCGAGCCATATATCCGGTGAGGACGGACAGCAGAACACGCACACGTGTACATTTTGGCACTTTTATTCAGGACATCCTACAATGAGCAAACAGCAGAAGAACATTTTATTGCCCAAAAATCCACTTTTTAGTAATTCCATTTTAAATAGCTTTTTACATTCGAAAAAATTGACACCTTCTCTTATAAGACAAGCTATCAGATATTGAAATACATATTAAGTAACTTACGGTCCTTGACTGAAATGAAGATGTGTCAGTGTTGCAGTTTCCACTGGCTGACAATAGATTTGATTTCTTCCAAAAATATGTTTAAATTAGCAAATTAGCAAAAAAGTTCCCAAACATACATACATAAATAAATATTCAAGGAAATTACCAGAAAATTACCATTCAAATTAATTAACAATGATAATTATAATAATAATTAATATAACAATAATTATTGTTGTTGTTGTTAATGTTACAATTTTATTTCATGTTACTTTGATTATAATTAAATCTCCAATCAGTGATTCTGGTTGGACTGATTTCTTGTTTTAAACACTTGTGACAGACAATTCACAAGTGTCTAAGCATCTAACAAGCATTTAATTACACTTTCACAAGCATTTGATTACACTCTTCCTGCTTTATCCTCTGGATTTTTGACGTACTGAATGTTAAACTTTCTCTCAGCGCTCTGAATCATGGCTGTCGCTGTGTGGAGCTGGACTGCTGGGATGGAGATAAAGGAGAGCCAGTCATTTACCATGGACACACTCTCACCTCCAAAGTGCCCTTCATTGAAGTCATTGAAACTATCAATGAGTATGCCTTCAAGGTGAGTACTGCTACCATAACCAGAGTGCCTTGATTTTCCGAGTAGAATAAATGTGCAGGAGTTAGTCTTGGTCCCACTGGTGCACCTAGCCACTGACAGTGCATTTGTCATCATGCAGGGTCATAGCAGTTGTTAATTACAGTTACACTGCTGTAAATATATTTGGTTACGGTTTGAATGGACCACTGATGTTATTATCCCATTCAGTTTTACAAGCTCCACAACAGCTGTCAAGAAGTGTTATGACTTAAGTTGGATGATGGTCGGTTGACATGAAAATGTATCAGTTATGCTGTCCACTTCTGACATGATAGAGGTTTTGTTTTTGTTCCACTGAATGGATGGGATGCATCACCCTGTCTTAAAGGATAAGTTCATCAACTTCTCACCTTTATATGATTTACCTTGGACAAGACCTCATTGCTGGCCTCGTGCAGCTAACAACAAGTGCAAATGAGGTTTGTTAGGTTTGTCCCACACACTTTCACCATGCAGGAAATCACAGAACTTGGTGTCTCTGCTGCAGTCTGTGCTGCAGCAGAGACAGGTCAGCTTTTAATCATCAGCCCCTTTTCGCAGCAACCATTTGGCAAGGTAAATACAGGTGATACTAATGACATTGCTCTCCCTCCCTCTCAGGTGTCTTCCTACCCTCTGATCCTGTCTTTGGAGAACCACTGCTCCGTGGAGCAGCAGACAGTCTTAGCCCGACACCTACGCTCCATCCTGGGAGACAAGCTGCTCATCAAGCCCCTCAATGGCCTGGAGCCTCACTGCCTGCCTTCTCCAGAGGTAGGGACTACAATACAGTGAAGAGGTTAGAGAGACTACCCGTAACCAAACAGACCTAGGATCATTCCCCATAAAAGCCAATGTGTCCATCAACAGCTATGGTTCCCTTCAATAAGCAAATGGGATTTTCTTACACAGTAGCAGCTTTTTACAGTGGCCTCAGAAAGATGTAAGATTAAAAAGGCTTGATGTATGATTGAATGGCTTGTCCAGATAAATATTTTGCAGTGTAGTTGCGAGTTTTGAATGGAATTTGGATGTGGCTGAAAATAGCTGAGGACTCACAGGCTCTCACAGGCCTCTGCGAGGATTTCAATCTGACGTGCGTTTTAATGTCCAAATTCGTCACTGCGTGTCCCGGTGGAACGATGGGATGTTGTTCTCTCCCCCCTGCTCTCTCTGTCATTTGCATGAGGCATTTGTAAACAGTTTCTCTGTCTCAGTGGGAAACACTACTTAGTTAGGATTATGAGAGAAGGAGAAAGCAGACAGTTTGTGTTGGAGAGAAAATCTGGGGCCATCTGCTCTGCCTCGTCCCACTTACTGTGTATTTCCTGGTAACCAAAATGTATGTGTGTTTGTAGGTGTGCATGTGTCTGTGTGTCTGTGTGTGCCAGTGTGCACGCATGCCCCCATGATCTGTGCTCCAGTAATCACATTCCCTTGAGGCCGCTTTACAATATGCAGTGGTGACTTCTGCCTGCTGTCATGTGCCTTTAATTACACATAGACAGGCTTTCACTGATTTTATTCTCACTGTATTTTGATATATATAAGGTTTTATTTTTTTTTTTTAATTATTATTATTAGCAGTAGAAGTAGAAGAAGTAGTAGTGGTAGTGGTGGCAGTAGTGCTGATGAGCTGGATAGGCTTTGCCATTTATGTGGGTTAAACAATGTTGCCGGATTGGTTTGATGTTTTCCAGCGCAATAATTATTCAAAATCCACCCTAACTGATAAATAAAAAATGCCCAAATATTCTAGATAATAAAAAATACAAATGAATTTATAAACAACAGCATAGTGTGGTGGTTCACCACAATTACTCAGTGTGGTATAATTTCAGTGTTCACAAGTGCACTGGAACAACAGAATACGTTGTACTCTGCAATGCAACAATACAACTATTTTCCATTTCTGCCCTCTACCCTAAAAACACAGAAAAAAAAATAAAGGGACAGCTCAAATACCAAAAATGATGGGTTTTACTTAACTTGGTAAACTACAACACAAGGCTTGACAGTATGCCAATTTGTATATTGTGTATTGTATTGTATATATAAACATGTATATTTTTTATTTACTGTAGTTTTAAATGTATTTTAAAACCTACAGTAT
>OMLB01011701.1:0-13160 GCA_900302555.1 Myripristis jacobus | reverse complement strand
TTCCCCCCCCACAATGCAACCCAAAGCCGCCCAAATTGGGCATCACTGAGGTTAAATCTAGTTGGAACTGAAATGCATTTTGTTTAATTTTTGTCTTTTGTATTTGTGTTTGTGTTTTTTTTGAGGACATGTTTGTTTAATAAGATCAATAAGGAAGGTCCTGATTACTTTTCGATGGACAACTTTGAAATAACTAAAATATTGTTTTAGAGGGACCATTTGCAGAATATTTGGATAAAGCATATGTTGTTAGAAAGTATATGTTGTTTAAATAGTTATAATGTCTGAAAGTATGTTAAGTTTATTATTATTTTGTTATGAAGAGAGACCTAGAAGTCTATGTTCTATGTTGCTGTAGTTGTGTGTCATGTAATCCCATATGGGTTGGACCATTTTAGATGGCAAAGCATGAAAGTAAAAATTCACTCATTAATTCATTCATTTTTTCACTCATTCATTCATTCAGCAGCAGGAGTAGTCAGTTTTAGTAGCAGCAGTAGAAATGATAGTAGTAGTATCACTGACATTAATAGTTAGTAGTATTAATATTAATGAGCAGCATTAGTGGTATTATCATTTTCGGGTCAACCAATAAATGCATTCTGTGCATAAATGCCCCCGTGTTCTAACGGTTTGGTGGTGTGCAGGCTCTGAAGGGGAAGATCCTGGTGAAGGGGAAGAAGCAGCATGTTGTGGAGGGGAGCTCGTCCAGCTCCTCAGACCTCAGCTCCTCTGACGAGGAGGCCAGCAAGACTGACAGCAAACCCAGGAAAAAGAAAGAGGACAAGAAGGTGACTTGGTATTTTCCTAGCATTCTGTTCCCAGCAGTGGCAGTCAGGGATCTTGGTTGGTTTTGGAGAATACCACAGATTATGTAGTAGTTATGACTGCCGCCTGCACAACTACAGACTGTAAAAATAGTAACAATAAATTGACTATGACCTTGCCCAGTGACTTTCTATGGGCCTGTCTGATGCCCATGCAGCAGGACCTCTGGGCTGCATGTATGTTTTTATTCCAGCTAGGGATGAACAATTCCAAGAATTCTAAGTCGATACTTTCATGGTTGTGAAGAACTTTCTTGCTACGTTTTCTTTGAGAAAATAAATTCTCAAAAATATACGAGCAGTCAGTTCATCTGTACAGTATGAGATGGGCTGTGTCCTTACGGTCACACGTATGAGGACATACAGGTGTTCACTTTACTGGCTGGTTCAACCAGCTCTGTACCAGTGATTCTCACTCCTGGTCCTCACGGCCCACAGCTCTGCTGCCCACAGCTCTGCAGCTGAATTCAGCTACCTACCTGGTAGGATAAAAAACAGCAGCAGTGTGGGCCTAAAGGACCACGACAGAGAACCACTAAAGCTGTGGTGCAGTTTGGATGTGATGCAGCCAGAGAGACTGAACGGAAGCAGAACAGACTGTTGTCCGTTGTCATCTGTAATTTAATATAGCTGGCTGCTGTGATGTTTCAATTTCCCTGCAGGGGGTTATAAAGGCATCTATCTCTCTCTCTCTCTCTCTATCTATCTATCTATTTGTCTATTTTCCACATAGAAGGTGAGATGTACTATTATTCTTACTATTATGTACAGCCTACCATTTCTTTTCATTATGGGAAATAAATACTAGTGAGAACCATAATGATTTTACATCTTAATAACAAAATTTATTTGTTTATTTGCTCTCAAGGAAATCGGAATTTGGAAGTCATGACAAAAAGTGTTGGCAGGAAGCCTTCCACTGCTGAAGAGAGCGGGAGGGAACACTGCTGAGCAGCCTTTGTTTAAAAGGTGGCATTCAGACATGAGAGCTCAGTGGCTGGAGACAGACTGTGATCTTGAATGAGATTGGGTCTGAATACCTAGTAACGGGTTATATTAACATTTGCTGTGTGTATGTGTTTGTGTATTTGTGTGTGTGTCGTCAGCCGGTGGTGTCTAAGCTGAGTCCAGAGCTGTCAGAGCTGGTGGTGTACACCCGCAGCGTTCCCTTTAAAGGCTTCGAGCATGCCGCCAAGAAGCCAGCCACAGACCTGTCCTCCCTCTCTGAGAGCGAGGCCCTCAGGCACGTCAAAGAGTCAGGTATGCTGTGTGTGTGTGTTGTTGTTGTTGTTGTTGTTGTGCTTCTGTAATTGTGAAAACTAGTCTGAATATGGGCCTTTGGACAGAGGTCATTTTGGTGAAGTTCAGGTTTACTGGCGTTAGGATTGGGGTTTATGGTTAAGATTAGAATGAGGTTTAGGTTAGAGTAATGATTCTTGATGGAGTGATATAAATGATGTTCATTTTTTTTTTTTTAAATTCCATCAATATTTATTTATCTTGTTTCATTAAATTTCATCAGCCTTTTACCATTTATTTACTTTTATTTATTTTGGTTAAATATCTGTCTCATTGAGTGGGTTTTATATTACGTCAGTGATTGTGTGTGATTACACGGGATTATGTATGAACACAGGTAAGGCCCTTAATTTTGGTTGTACTGAATGAATCTGTTACCAATCTTCTGTTTGTTTTATTATTATGACGGAATATGTGTTTATGTGGGGTTGTGTGTGAACACTGGTATTTATTTTAACTTTGGTTTTATTGACTAATACCGTTTTATTAAGCTTTTTTTTGTTTTATTATGCGTTAAAGGTGCTTTACAAATAATTTCTATACAAATAATAAATACAACATTATTATTATTATGTTTGTGATGTTTTCAAAAAATACATTTGATGGTTTGAAGCTGTGTTCAAGTGCCTAGTTTGTAAATATAAAATAGTACAATAATGTCACCTGTTGGCCACACATTGACATTGCAGTCTTCTTTAACTCTCAGTAGGCTGGTGCTTGGCAGGTTGCCAGGTCAGCACAGCTGTTAGAAAATAAAAAAGCTGATTTGAAACTGCTTTGAACTGATTTCTTTTGCAGCATCATGTCTGCGATTTGGCAACTTATGCTACACAATAGCATTGCACTCAATCCAATAGAGCCTCCATTTGTAGAAACAAGAAGTCTCACAGAAGTCAGGCTTCAAAGTCTACACAGTTTTCTCCCAACCCGCATGGTAAAATTTGCAATATTTGCATTTGAATTTGAGACGTGTAAAACAGCCTAACACTGAGACAGGTAACAGTGCAGTGCTAAGGCTGGCATCCTGGTCTTCAGCTGGATTACACTGGACATGCTTTTCTTTGAGTGTAGGTAGGGACAAGTAATTAACCCTACTGAAATAGTCCCTAATCTAAGCTTTTGCCCCCAGATCTAACTGAGCAACACTGGATTAGACAAGTAGTTGAGATTAGGATCTTATAAAATGAATACTGTCAATGGATAGTGTCTGTGTACAGGTACTCACAATTAAAAACACATTTGGTTTTGCCTATTAGCCCTACCTCACACAACAGGAGGACAAATGATGGGTTACCCCTCAGTGTACCTCTGGTTAACTTTATAGACCCCTCTTTCCTTGTGTTTTCAGGGAAGTATTTTGTACGTCACAACAGCCACCAGCTGAGCAGGATCTACCCCTCGGCTCAGCGCCTCCAGTCCTCCAACTACAACCCTCAGGACATGTGGAACGGAGGGTGTCAAATCGGTGAGAACTACCTGACTTCAGGCCAGTTAAGATATATGTCTCAGCCAGAGTCTTCAGAAAACCCTTTGTAGATCACATTCTCCCATGTGTGATTAATTATGCAACGTTGGCTTGGCTAAATCCGGACAGCGATCTGCCAAGTTCTGCCAAAAATTCATACTTGTATAGTTGCTTATAATTCACCCTGTGCTGTTGTCATTGCAGTTTCTCTTAAATTAATAATACTATGCCTCTATCTATCCTTTTAAGTTGGCTATCATTTTTACCTTAACTTGTAAGTTACATTTCATCTAGTGTCCACAAACAGATGACAGCACAGCACCTTTGATTTTATCCCCTCCACTACTTTCTGGAAGGGACTGAAGGCTGCCTGTGTGTACTCAGGTTTCCTCACCTTTTTTTTTGTTTTTTGTTTTGTTTTGTTTTATGTTTATGAGACAATGTCGACTCAGATATAGAATCATAAGTTTCACCCCTTAGATTGCATTGTTTAACACATCTTTATAGCTTGCCACACCCTGTCACTTCCGATCAGGCTTCCATAAGGGAATTCCTGTTTGAAATTATTTCCAAATGTATTTATTTTTTGTGTTACATTAACTCTTTGAAACCTTAGATTCAGAAAATTCAAAAATCTCTCCCTTTTTTTTTTTTTCTAATTTCCAGGTCATTTTCTTGTAGTCTTTACTAATTTCTTGAAAAAAGTTCAGGTCATGTCTTGCCAAGTTGCTCATTGCCTTTTTTCCCATATTTTTTGAAAGAAATCAAACCAATTTGCTCAGGTTTCAAAGGACGAAATGCTCGTGACAGGCATCTGAAAGTAGCCTGCAGAAATCTGTCACCCATCCAGGTTTCAAAGGGTTAAAGGAGTATGTTTTGGTGCACTGGAGATGCCTGCTTTGAAAAGTTTAATGAAACCATGCACATGCATGGTTTGTTTTCTTGTCACTCTGCATTTGTATGTATGATTGCACACCACTACAATTGTAAAGATTTCTTCCACTGTATTTAGTTAAACAAAGTGTTGAAACCAAGCAATAAATTGGTTTTGGTTTCAGTACTTAGTTTCCTTTCTGATAGTTTCCTTCATGCCATTGGTTAGGAGCATCCACTAAACTGCATGTGTTAATGTGTTTTCTCCAGTGGCGCTGAACTTCCAGACACCTGGTGAGCAGATGGACCTAAACCAAGGGAGGTTCTTGCAAAATGGCATGTGTGGTTACATCCTGAAGCCTCCCTTCATGTGCCAACCTGACACCACCTTCAACCCAGAGAACGTTGGTGGAGGCCCCGGCCACAAGCCCGTCCTGTTCACTGTTCAGGTAAAAAAGACCAACAGTATCTCTTAGGGACATCACAAAGATCTCCGATACCTCTCACACCACATCGATGCCAAATTTCAAGAAACCTTTTCCTACAGTGTTGCACAGCAAAATGAGAAAGATAGTGAGCGGTACACCTGCTCCTCCTGACCCACAAACTAACAAAAAAACTTGTGGAAAGCAGTGCTGTCACATTTTTCAGACAAGTGCACAGTATCTTTTTGTCCATAGTATCAAAATTGGTATTGAGAATTGTGGATTTTTACTGGTATTGGCATCAAGTACCAAAAATTTGGTATCATGACATCCCTACTGCCTATATACCTGTATTTTCAGAATCAAATCTTGATGCCACTTACTTTCATTCCCCTGCATCTTGGGTTTGTACATGGCCAGTGCAAAATCTTAGAGGAAATCTTGGAAAATTTCTTATGGTGTGGTAAGAAGCAGATGGTGAAAAACAGGTTCAGATACTATATGACTTCTTTGTTGAATGCATACAAAACAGATATATGTAAAATACAGACAGTCCAAAATTTAACTTTGTTGTTGAAATCACGAGTACATCTCAGAAATGGGCCTTTCTTTGTCCAAATCCTATGTCCACATCCATGTTCACCCCATGCCTGAACTAATCCACCATAGCCCAAGGAGGAGTTTATCACATCAGAGCAGGTCTTTGATCAGCTGCTTCTTGCCATGTGGTCCAGACTTTATAAAGGCTCTGACTCAAGTAGTAATTACAAATTAATTACATTTTGAAGCAGTCAGCAATTTTAAACACAGCAAGACTGGAGGCAGGAGACAGGCAGACAGATACTTCATTAATCATATGGGGGAAACTGGGAAATACATGAAGCCTGTCTGTGAGATGAAATACCTTACCTTTACCTTATATATTTTACCTTATATTTCCCCTTAAGTAACTTAATGGTAAGAGGAGAAAAAATCCAGTTTTATGAAATGTTACATATATGTTCTGAATATGCTGGTTGTAAAGATTCCCTTAAGCTCCATCACACTTATATTGGGTGAAATATTCAAAGCCAGGATGCCATTGTTTTATGGATGCAGCATTACATCTGAGGGAAAATATCTAGATATCTTGTGCATCATTTTAGACACATCTCCCTGTGATTCAGCAGGATATATTTGATATCTTTGGCAACCTTGGGATCTCAACTAGAATTTAAAATAAAGTTCTGTGAGTCTGAAGAAATTTAAGCCACGCAGCAATGATAAATCCACCGAAAAGACAATATGACAGTATAATATTTGATAACTGGCAAGGTTTGCCATATAGGCTGTGATTTTTCCCTATTTAGTGTCATTAGAATGTTGTTTCAACAGGCATTTGTATTGCCTACCAGCAAGACTGTAACACTATCAACCTATATAATTATTATTTCCCAGGTAATTTCAGCTCAGCAGCTGCCTAAACCAGAATGGGACAAGCCCAGCTCTATCGTGGACCCTCAGGTGTGGGTGGAGATCCACGGTGTTCCCATAGACAACAACAAGAAGAAGACCCATCGCATTGACAACAATGGTAAACACCACCCTTCTTACAATAAAGCCTTCATGTCATATGGATATGGCAGCAGCTATTAATTGAGTAATAAGTTGTCAAATAACATAATCATGTATTGGCTTAAAAAAGAGCCTTACAAGAACACCATTATCTGTTAGAAGCAGGGATCAGCTTATCTTACAGTATAATTATCTCAATTATATCTTAACATTAACAAGATATCACAAAATTATATTCAGTTTGGTATCATGGCACTGACTGTACAGTTGTCCCATAAAGAATTTAACCCCATCATTTTTTTTTAACATATCATGTTTTATTTCTAATAGGTTTCATGCACTGACAATATATTTCTAATGTGCCCATCAGGCTTTAACCCGCGGTGGGACTGCAGCTTTAACTTCACCATCCATGCCCCTGACCTGGCTCTGGTTCGCTTCATGGTGGAGGACCACGACTACACCTCCAGCAACGACTTCCTAGGACAGTGCACCCTACCTTTCACTAGCCTACGCACAGGTGTGTGTATGTGTGTAAGAGAGAGAGAGTGATTTCAGGAACACAGTCTATAAATAAAAAGCACAGGCATGTGTTTTTTACCAGGTGTGCACAGGAGACAGGAACATTATGCAGGGGTGTAAAGAGCGCTAAAACATTCTATTCCAGTACATGTATTATCATATTGGCATTTTTTCTTAAATAAAAGCAAAAACTTCTCATGTAGAAGCTGGACAACAACCAAGCTAACACAAACCAGTAGTGCTAGAGCTGGATGGATGACTTTTTAGCTGCAAAGGTAACCTGGAACTTTCCAGAACCTGTGAAGTTCAGGGACTCAAATCAAATTTAACTTCATTTGAAGCCCAGAATCTTGTTTTTCCTCTTCATCTTTATGAAGAAGCAACTGTGAAGGGTAGGAAGGGCTCTGTAAAAATTTTAGTTTTCATCTTTTTTAGACTTGATTCATTTTTTCAAACTGTTTGGCTGTGCGCTGGATGGCAGGGTCTGTCAAGTGCAACCAGCTTCTTAAATTTTTACTCTTCTTCAGGTCTACCAGTCAAGCTGCCTCTGAATAGGGCAACACTTCAGTTAAAAGCCGAGTCAGTCAGTCAAATCAAAATGTCACAGCAGTATCTAAGACTATATCCTCCTAAAAGTTTCTAGAAATCTCCTGAACAGCACCAAAAATAGCTTCTGGGAACTTTACCTGGAACTGAACTGCTGTCAATAGAAACAACTCTAGAATCCATGAAACAGCCTTCATGGCACGGCACACCTTGCTAACTTTTTTCAGCTGAAAAGGGCCATAAACTATTTGAACATTTAGTTTACTTGATGTTTCTGTCCACTTGTTTTAGCAGGTTTGATGCAGAGATTTAATTAAGAACGCTCAGTTTCTGATTCTGACACAACTGAAAAACTCTAATTTAAAATGTGGTCAGAGTAAGATACTCAAACATACCCTGACCCTTGGCCAGAGTTTAGACTTGAGTAGGAGCAGATAATGTCATTAAGTTGCAGTTTCTCTTTGTTGCCAGTGGAGGTCAGTTAAATTCACAGATTACTTAATTCCCCTTTAATCTCAGTAGCCCTCAGAATAACTCATCATATCTGCCCTCCTCATCTTCACCCCTGCCTTTCCCCAGGCTATCGTCATGTCCGCCTGTGCAAGGTCGATGGCTCCAGCCTTTCTCCTGCCTCGCTCTTCATCCACATCAAGGTCACCCCGTGTCACAGCAGCCCCTCCAAGACACCCGAGAAATCACCCACCAAATCACCCACCAAATCACCGGCAAAATCACCGGCAAAATCACCGGGCAAGTCTGCAGCCAAGAAGCTCTAGCCCTGTCTCTACTGTCCACTGCTGAACAAAAAGGAACATCCCACAGGGGGGGACGTGTGGTGGATTCACTCAGGCTCCCAAAATCTGGGCCTTTTGCATGAAACTCAACAGTAACATCATTGTATTGCATCAGATATGCAACCCTCTAATCTCTTGAGAGTTTCTAAAGTTTATTGATGAACTTACCATGGCTATGATTAGCATATCAGAATCACATTACTCTGCTTAAATCAAAGCCAAGAGAATCGCCAGTTTCATGAAGCATTACATATTTAGCAGCAGTGCCGTCCTCAGACATTTGGGGGCCCTAGGTGAAACATCATTTGGGGGCCCATGCATTTGTCACCGTCTGAACAAAATTCAGTTCTTTTTATTTTTCATGTTTTGGGGGGGATTTTGTTTTTGGTAAGTTTGTGGTGATTTTTCTTGTAACATAATTTTTAGTTATTTTAAGTTTTGTCCTAATTTTCAGGTCATTTTATTGTAATTTTTCTTTTTTTTTCTTTTCTTTTTTCTTTTTTCATGTTTTCTTTTTTCTTTTTTTTTGCTAATTGATATCCCATGCTGTTGAAAGGAATCAAGTGGAGTCAAGTTAAAGGTGATGAGCAAATTAGCCAAAAATAAAAAGCAATAAAAAAAAAAAAAAAGCAAAAAAGTTACTAGCAAAATTGGCAAAAAGTACCAGGAAATTAGCACAAAAATATACAAGAAAATTGTATTTATAATGATTCAAATGATACATTAAAATGTATCACTGATGCTGGATCAACATCAAAATTCTTGTGATGAAATGCTTGTACCTTTCACAAGCATTTCATAGAGCGTTAAAAAAAAATTGGCTTGGCTGTGGGAATCAACTGAGGAAGACGCTGTGCCGGTTTCTATGCCAACACTTTCACATGGTTCAAAAGACAGCAATGACACCCTGTGACATAATTTACAAGGTTTTGAACCATGTAGTATAATAATTTATACATATACGTATTAACATAATTTTAAACATATTTCCATGCAGAAAATTTGGCCATATGGCAGGTGGAATTTTATGCTTTTATGAATCACTTTTTTATGATGAGAAAAGGGATGGTGGTGTCACAAAACAGTAAAACTGACCTGGTGATTCACATTTAAGTAAGAAAACACTGCTGTGACATCTGATCCCATTTTGTCACACTAACACTACTAATAATTTTTACGAATCAGACCTCAGATCTGTAGCTCTGTGTGTTACACATTTGGTCTGCTCAAGGCCATTTCTTCTGTCGAAACAGAAGAAATGTAAAAATACAATTTTCTCTCTTTTTCTATCAGTAGAAACTCTAGCAAGACAACATGAGTTCCACAGGGAGATCCTCAGGTTGGTTACCACCAACTACAAGACCACACACTGGTCAGAGGTCCTACTCTGTTCTACACACACAAAACAACCATTTGTGTCATTTGTAACATTTAGTGAACTACTGACAGTGACTGGTGAGTTACTCAGATTGTGGAGGTACGAGCAGGACTCAGAGGCTTTATGCCAGCTTGTCGAACCAGCCTGTAGAAATCCAAATCTATCAATCTGAAAGAAAATAACAAATGTTTGGTGCTAGAATTGACATTTCAAACACTTAAGACTCCTTACTAACCTCAGAAACCCCTTTTACCCCTCTAGCCTTAGACGCCTCCCTTTTCAGCAAGAGGGAGGTCTGAGCTCCTTTCTTAACAAAGTATTATCTTATGCAAGTGTCGATTTTATCCGAATATTATAGAACGTTCTGCTGTTTTGTGCTTATGTGGAGTGGAGAGCCCACTTCTCAAAGTGCAGACTTCTTACGGTAAAAAATGCACAGAGATCTTGTAATAGTGACTCTGTATGTTATTTATAATATATTGTAATTGCATGATATCAGAATATTATCAGGTTAAAATAGAGAGAAAATACTTGTAAAATGTACTAGAAGCCATATGCAAAGCATCTTGATTTCGTGACTGATATTAGATTTACCTTATGAAAAAAATATGAATTGCGTCCAGTTACTTCACTAGTAACACTAGTCCAATAACTGCAGCATCATGGTTTATGTTTTCAGTAACTGAAAGAATCAGAGTGTGACTTGAATGAGCAGAATTTAAAATGTAGCATCCTCGCACTGTGTTCTGTCTGTCTGAGGGAACCTTTGCTTGTGCAGTTAAAACCATCCCTTTTTTTTCTTCACAGTGTTGCATGTATTATGTAATGTTAAGGTAAATGAGAAACTGATTTGAAAGAAATCACTTTTTTTTTTTTGCTCTAATGTGAACACATTTTAGCAAAGTTTTACCAGTTTTAACAGTAAATTAACTTTAAAAGGTAATTTAGGTATATGTGTAAAAGCAATATTATGATATGCACTAGAGCTGCTGCCTTTATTATTATAGCATTTTTAGTATGTTATACAAGATATGAAGTATACTGTATTTTGTAGGTTTACATTTAATATTAGCCGCAGTAGTAGTGACTTTTATTAATCTATTTATTTTGTGTTGAAAAGTGTACTGTGTAAGGATTTTCAACTTGAATGACAATCCTAGGGAAAGCTTTTAGATAAAACCTTTTTCTTGTCAGAGGTGTGAGGAGACTGGGCCACAGTTATGTGGCTTATTGGGAGCTTTAACTCCATGAGGTCATCACAGTAGCTTTTTATGTCAGAGACTAAGTTTTATATGCTGTTGTTTTTTATCAACAGGCAGGTTTTACTGTACAACTGTTTTGTAGAAGTTGATTTTAGAACATTATTTGCCAATTTTAATATGGTTATATGGTATATTTAAATGTGGTTATTTAAATGGTACTAATGTATAACTGTACTGTTACAAGAAGTGTATGAAATAAGGAGAACCAAAGTGGGGAAGTTGTTTTATCTAACTGTAGCAAGCATAATAATGCAGAATTCAAATCAAGTTACAGTCACAGCTGTCATGTATTTGTTGTTTATTGTATAAGTGTTATTCCATTTGGTTTTTCTACCCCAGCTGTACAGTCATAAAGCTGGTGATATTTATTTGAACAGAGAAAGTAGTAGAAACACGGTCAGACATGGCTGAAGTTGTCAGCTATATCGAGCTGACCTGACTGGAGAGATGTCTGTCCATTTTGGTTTGCTTTGCTTTACAGATCTTATAGATCAAAACTGATTTTGATTCAAGAATTTCCTCGAGAAACTATTACAACTAATATTGTGTCACTGAACTCAAGATAATTCTGGAAGTAAGTTATGTATAAGACAAGCAAACATATCTTATCCAGCTGGCAGATTTTAGTTACTAGTTTTTTGGGGATTTTTTTTTTAGTAGTGTATTTTTCAAGATTTAAAATACAATTTCAGCATTACCCTTCTGTTTATGGTGACTGACTGTCATATTATACACACCACATGGTTATTTAAAGGAGAAAAGTTAGAAGTGGGACATGAAGACAGTGTTTACAGGATCTTCTTCACAACGACTGAACTGACAAAATCCAAAATAAAGAGGTAAACTGAACACTCGTGTTTAATGGCTGGTTTACTCCAAAGTGTGCAAGGTGAGTGTGCTGACACTGTAACATGACGCAGAGGTCAGCAACACGTGCAGGGCATGGCAGCATCCATTTCACAGGGGCTGCAAGGGTGGCAGCTGTGCCACACTATGCCCTATGCGCCGCTGGAGGAAAACGGATATTCACTTCAAGTCTCCTTGAAAACATTTGAAAAAAATCTTGAGCTCTTTCGTCAGCCAGTCTAAGAAATGTTCTGTGGTTGCAAAGGATGACAAAATTCATAGTTTGGATTTTTACTCACACAGTGGTATTTGTTGGTGTGTGTGAGTGTAATACATCCACTGAGTTTGGTCCATGAATCCCTTCCCTGTAATAAGAATGGGAGCTTCACTGGGAGTGTTCTTTTCCAAATGACAGAGATTTTCAAAACTTGGACATTTTAGGAGTTGAAAGCACTGAAAGTGAAGCCAAAACAAATGTGTTATGCATACTTCAAAACAGTTTTTCAGCTTTGCATTGTTAGAAAAAAATCCCTGGGTGATTAATTTAAAAATGCTAAAGAAAATCCATAAAGCTTGCCCATCATGGCTGCCCAGACATTTTCTCTGCTCATCTGTGCCCGAAGCAGCAGGATCCAGACAGCTTCTCTGTGTCATAAAGAGCGACTCCAGCTCCAAGAAATGCATGAAGCAAATCTAACCAGGTCATTGGTGCTACTGTATCAGCTGTGTTGCAGGGCTCTTGTGTTTACTCTGCAGTTGTGATTCGCTAGAAGAAGGTTTCACCCTCTAGTCGCCTTTGTTTTCATTTGGTGATCAAGAACGTCAATGGACTGGCTTGAAGAAGAAGACGGGGCCATCAACAGGCCCATCAGGTTATGTGATCATCTGTTAATGTGGTTACATTATGAAGATTTTGAGATATAAAGATTTTAAGCTATATTAAAATGCAGCATAAGGGGTTTTTTTTGTGATTTTTTTGTGTGTCATTTCCTTCAATACCATTATTCCACATATCCATTTATTATCCATTAGTATCTCTCATGCTTATACATTAAGAGCTCTGGTTTCTTCTGTTGTCTTGTAGAAAAAAATGATGGTGCACATGTTGTGGCTCCAGCAGCAGAACCAGCTCCTGTCCCACCTGACAGGCGAGGACATGACTGACTGCCTGGTGGAGAGGAGCAAGACATCTCTCAGGGAGAGGTGAGACACGCAGACAGTCCACCACTACATCTGTCATTGAACCTGCTCATGGAAAGTTCATGTGTTTCTAATGAGCAGGAAATAGAGCAAAAGTAAAGCAAAGCTTTGTGTTTGCTGTCTGTTTGCAGACTGTGGAGATTCTCACTGGAGGACCAGGAAGTCCAAT
>OMLB01011700.1:0-11551 GCA_900302555.1 Myripristis jacobus | reverse complement strand
CACACACACACACACACACACACACACACAGGATTTCCACAAGGCGTTGCTGACAGCGGTTCAATCAAAACAGGGAAGTGGCCAAACAATAAAAAGCCCAGCTGGATGTGGTGCCCCAGTGGTGGAACAGACTATTACCTGGGAACTTGTCCATGTGAGTGTGTGGGTTTATATCAACTCACACTCTGTTACTGTCACACTTCTCTCCAACCTAAATTCCAGTGAATACTGATCTTCACTGTGCATTGTCTGAACCTCTTTTACAAAAATGAAACATGGACTCACTAACTTTGAGATTTCCATCATGCCATTCCTATGACTAGGGGCAGTCCAATCCATAGTTGCCTCTCCTAATTTGGTATTTGGAATTTAGTATAAGGACTGGAGCTGCTTCACAAAGAGTGACTTGTGGACGATGGTAAAGCTGTCCAACTGGGACCTCCAAGCTTCATTCTGTGGTTTGTGGCTCCATGTACACATATATTGATTAGACTGTCTTTTATTATACATCAGCGAAATGATTAAATTTAGTGATGAAAAAGTCTTGAGGACTCACGTTGAGTATGGCGATGAGCGCTCCCTGAAGCAGGCCCACCAGCACGTCACTCCAGTGGTGCTTGTAATCAGACACTCGGGTGTAACCCACATATACCGCAAAGGCCACCAGGAAGAACTGGATGGTGGGCCGGAGAAGTCTGGCCCACTTGGCTACCAATCTGGCCTGAACGTAGAGCTGGAGGGGGTGAGGGGGGGAGTGACAGAGCAGAGGGTGGTTGGGTTTGAGGGAAGAGAGAGATTGGGGGGAAGAAAGACAGTGTGTATATGTAGACATTCCTTCCTGCTTTTTTCAGATAACATGCTATTACATGGCTAGAAGCTGCTATTAGTGGTTTTGGACCCCTTGTAGGACTATCACACCAAATAATGGAACATAACGCTGAGATGGCAGGCAAATACAAATGGTGTCTGCATCTGGTTGCAATGCCATCTACTGCATTTGCAGTCAAATAATAATGTCCTCTAACACGCTGACAAAGCGGTGAGGTAATGGCACATTCAAATGTCTGTTTTGCAAAACTAACAGTTCAAGAGTCGACTCTTTATTTGCCTGGTTATTTTATCATACTATACAATGAGGTTTCACGATAGATAGTATCTTAACCAAGCAGCAATGATAAAATAAGAGAGGATATTTTTTTTGGAGGATGACTAAATATCTGTTTAATGTAAAAACAGAGGCTGATGTGCCTCCCATTCGCTCTGACTGTACAAAGACGGTGAACATAGATGCAAGTTATGCCCACTACAGACTGAGCCTGTTTCTCACAGGAGGGAGGCAGCCTTCTACTGAGCTGCTGCTGGAGGTGTAGAAGTTGGCATTACACTGCTGCCCCCCTGCCACACAACCACTCCGACCCAGCACTGAACGCTGCAGGACACTTATTCAGCAAAACAGCACACAGAACACAGCCTGGATATCACAGCTTAGATCCATTTGTTTGCACCATCAGTCGCAGCGTGAATGAATATAAATTGCCGGGTAAACAGAGCCTGTGGACTGGCATGGATACTAGCTGGAGATATTTCTGTCTTTTCTTTTCTTTCAACCAAACAAAGTTGAGAGTGACTAATTGCTGAGCTTGGCCTCTTGAAGCATGCTGTTTCGCAGCGGCGCCTGGCCTTTAGCACAAAGAGATGAGGCCAAGGGCAGTGAACTGGATAAGCCTGGAAGACAGAACACAGTACATGCCTTGCCTTCCTAATCGCCGGGAAATAACAGTGCAGCCCTCCAGCTCTTTTCTCTCAGTATCCACATTCTTCGTCTGAACTCTTGCCTTGTCCTTTTATGTTCACATGCACAAAATGGCTCTATGAGCCTCTTACCCCACCACAACAATTAGCCCTTTAGTCCTGATCCAAATATAGAAGCACACCATCAGAGGAGTCCATCTGGGGACTCATGAGATCGATTCACATGGAGATACATATTTGAATGGAGTTCTGGGATCTCTGGCGACTGCTTGAGGTTTATGTGCTGTACTTACTGCTAGGAAGAGCATGCAGTACATTCCAAAGGAGGAGTGGCCAGAGTAGAAGGACAACCTGGAGAGGAAAAGAGTAAAAACCGAATCAGAGAACCTCAGGCACATTTATAACGCCTTGCTAGCACCACATACATGGTATCAGAATACCCTTGAACCATGTCCCTCCCTCTGCCCACCTCTCCTGGGTTGCAGCATTCTTTTATTTCTGATATATGAACCACTGCAGCGGAGGCTTTCCTCTCCAAGTACAATAATACCCTGCCGTCTTCCTCCTACCTGGACTCTGTGACATCCTGAAGCGTGCCAGTGCAGTTGATCTCCTTCATGTAGCCTTTGCAGACCTTGGGGGCACATACGGCCATGAAATTAGGCCTCGGTCGGCCGATGGTGAACTTGGCCAGGTCGGTCAGTGACTGGCTGACAGCTGCTCCAAACAGGAAAGTACCCAGTACCTTGTAGAGAGCAGCTACGTACTGGTTGAAGTCAGAGTTAGAGTAAATCCTCTTACTGTAGACCAGGTAGGCCTCTCCAGAGGATATCTGAGGAAAGAGCAGAAATTGCACAAGGGAGCAAGAGTCAGATTGCCTATTTGAGTATTTTGCTCATTTTTATTCATTTTTATTCATTTTTAGTCATTATTTGTTGGATTATAGGAATGACAATACATTTTCCTACTACAAGGAGGCCAGAGGCAGAGCAAAAGTAAATACAGCAGAGCCTGGTTAGAAGAAGGATCTGACAGTTAACTCAGGCCGCTGGTCAAAAGTAGAAGAGAGAAATGCACAGCCTTCCCGAGGAAAAAACTGCTCTTTCCATCTTTCTTGAAAAACATTCCATGTAAACCTTTCGCTTTATTGATAGCATGTTTGCTAAACTAACATAACACAGCAACGGTCAGTACAGCAGCCAGATTTTTCTGTACTTCCAGCTGATTCTACTTAATTTATCATAAATCATTAAATTACCAATTTATCATAGAAACCTCTTATTTTGCTTTTTACACATAGTTTATAATAATTGGATGCAAATATTTCAATAAAAAATGAATGTTTTTCCCCTTTCCACAGTCCTCTAAACTTGACATAATTATGGATGGTGATTGAACTTACAGGGTTTATGGTTCCCTGTGAAAGGAGACTGGCCATGGGGAAAACTTACAATGACGACAGTGCAGGAGATGGTGACAGCGGCCAGCAGGCCATGGGTAATGGTGTCTGGTTTGAGCGGGTACATGATGCTCTCATCGTCACAGTAAACTCCTCTTTGATATGGCCGGAACAGGATGGTCATGATGATGAAGGGCAGTGCCGCTATGGAAAGAAAGAACAAAAAAAAAAGCCAGGTTATAATGTCATAGGTGGATGAAGACCAGCCAATGTTCACTGTGACATAATCATAAGGATGAAGGAAACGGTCAATAATGCATTAATGTTTGATTGAGATTTATGGTGCTTGATCACCGCCAAGATTATGACTAAGTATCCTGTTGGGCTGATCCAAGCTAATGGAGTTTAATATGTGAGAAAACATTTCTTTGGAATAAGAGATTTGTCTTTTCTAGTGGTTTTCAGACATTACATCACCGCCTAATCTGGGAAGTGAAAATGTTTCTCTAAGGATTTGCTGGATTGTTTTTCCTCTCTCTGAAGACCACGTACTCTAAAAATCACAGTGATGAAACAACCCACAAGCAGAGCAAACACTTGGTAGTTAAATGTCATGGTGGAGGCGCTCAGCAAGGGATTGCAAAAACAAACAGTGAAACAGCATTTATACACAGACCCGGCGGGGACGTGTTCAGTCACACATTGCACATACGCACAGGAGTGTACACATGCAAATGCACACATAGACAGAGCTTCACCTCATCTGAGTGGTGCGGCTGTGCACAAAAATACGGCCAAATATAGCTGCTCAAGGCTCGAGCGGATGGACGATGCCCTTGAGATGTCCTAAAACATCCCCAAAACACTCACCCACCCTCTCACCCACGTCTCTCAAAGACACACACACCTTATCTGATGTGTGAACACCAACCACAGATATGCCATGAGGAAGACATTAATGTTCATTACTACAGTTCTTGTTGATTAGGAGAAGCTAATGAATACGTTTCTCTGCAGATGCTCGCCTGTTCTTGCTCTTTAAGATTCAGTGTACGTGTGTATGTGTGTTGTGTGTGTGTGTGTGTGTGTGTGTGTGTGTGAGAGAGAGAGAAAGACCTCATTTGCACAGCTGCGAAGCATGGCGCGTTTCTTCCAGCCTTGTGCTCTTTTGTGTGAAATCAGAAGTGGAGCAGGGGACCCAGGGCATGTGTGGGAGATGAACTCCCCACCCTGAAATGCACCACCACCCTGCACAGTAGGCAGGCAGACAGCCTTGGGGCCGGTATGGAAATGCCAAGCAGCCGCATACTAAATGCAAGAAAAACAGTCGTGAAAAAGTACTGCATACACTTGAAAAGTGCAGTTTCCAAAGTATTACATTTCTGTGTAAATGAGCAGTGCACCCCTCCCATTCTTCCAAAATATCTGTAGCTGACATAATTCCAGGCGGACTTCCAGGGAGACTGACTGATGAGAGACCAAGAGTCCACATGCTATAAACTGAGACTAAAGGAAAATATACAAGTAGCTGTTGGATAAGGATTCAGCTAAGGTGAAGACTCTGGATCACCACATTTATCTCCGCCCAAAAGCTAAACGTCTCATGAAGGATACGTAACTAAAATCTACTTTAAAACGTGAGGGAAAAAAAGAATCACACTGCCAAGAAAAAATATGTACGAAAACAAAAAAAAATGTTACTGGCATGAGTTGCAATACAAACAGATAGAGCTCTTCCTATAATTTACTTTGTACCTAAATATGTTTATAAAAGCTGTGAAGGAGCCAGTGATAAGGTGTTAGTAATCAGTATTCACTCATTTTGTTGAAATTCTGTATGATGTGCAGAAAATACATTAACACAAAATTGCAGCTTGTAGCAAGAAGCACTGAAAATAACAATTAAATCGAATTTTATGGGCTAAATCAATAAGTGCTCATATCTCTCAAATGGTATTACTAGGTCAGTCTATTTCATGGAAATGCTTTGTAAACGTGTGTATATATATAAATATATAAATATATAATGGAGGGTGTGAGTATGTGTGCTTTTCAAGGAAACTGCAATACACATGTGTACACGTGTACCAAAACATGCAGTTTCTGAGTGTCTTTATTGTTGTCTGACAGGTTGCCAAGGTGACAAAAGATGACTATTGACATTGTGTGGTGACATGCCAACTGCACACGTGTCGCCTCACAGACACAGTACAGACAAAAGACTCTTATTGGTTCAATGTAGGAGTCCAAGGCAGAAAACAGAGCCTTTGTGCTGGGAAGTGAATAAACAATGGTGTTCTATAGGATAAACACATCATTGCACATCGACTCCTGGTATAATCTAACCTTGGAGGAGCAGGGCTTAGACGAGACACAGAGGGAGAGAAGAACCACAACACCAGCTGACTTCAACAGTGTGCTCATTCACAAAACGCTCTAACCTTGTTGAGAGTTGATATCTATTGGTGTCAATTTTAATGGGTGTATGTGTCATAAGATAATGATCCACAAACGACTATTTGTTGCTTTCTGAAAAGGGTATCATTGTGGCCGGTGGAGTGTCCCTGCAGAATTGTAGACGTACTGACTTGCCAGCACAAAACATCACCTATGTAGGCTGGTGAAGAGTCAATACTCCCTCTTGTATTTCCGCAACACAAGGCAAGATTTTTTTAAGTAAAAAAAAATTATCAGCATAAATTTTTAAGTGGGCTACAGTAGAGAGGAACACCCCAGCTCCCCTAAAGATTGGATACTTTGATGAAGACACTCCACCTACAACTGTAGGAAATAATGAATCACAACTAAAGCCTGAACCCAAAACCATGTAAAGCCATCCGTCTTGGCAGGTGGCAAGTGGCAGGTGAGGCAGATTAATGTTCATACCTGGCATTATTAGTGACCACCTACTGCATCTTACTCAAACTTGCTCCCATACTGTCATTATCTGCTCAATATCCCCTCCCCATCCTATTCCTTCCCTCTGATCCAGTAGCAAAGCAGTTGTGCCCAACCACTCCATTTTTTTGGCTTGACCAAGACATCTCAGCAAACAAACTTCATTCAAATTTCTATCATTTTGTGATATATCACATCTGTATCAAAAGCTCCTCCCTTTCTCAAAGTGACCAGATCTCTCTCCCATGTGGTTGAGTGATGCACTGGGAGGCATTATGTTAAAGGCAGAGTGAGTAGGATTTTCCTAAAAAACAATGTATAGACTCAAAAATAATACAAAAATAATCTGTCTCAATCATCACTTTTTGAGCCACTAGAAGTGTGTGCTGGTGTGTATATGCAGAAACTCTGCCCTCTGCTTGGAGTGTATTGTTTTGTGGAGCTCAGGACACTTCTGGGTGTCAGCCTTTGGGCAGTGGGCGTGTAGCTCCCAGCCAATAACAGCGCAAAGTGTCAGACTGATAGTATGATATCCAATAGGAAGCTATGAAAATTGTGCACGCACACTGTGGGAAAAAAGTAATATAGTGAGGTTAGACACCTAGTGGACAAAGCTCGTTCCACAGTGACAGTGAAAATGGGGTTGGCTTTCTCCTGCTGGCGAGCTCTGAAGGAGAGGATGAGGATGAAGACAGGTAGGTGCTGGCAGGCCAAAGTTTTTTTTTCTTAGGACGGGGACGGAATGTTTTACATGTCATTCCATTGCTGTGGTAGGAGACGAAAACTCACTGCCAGTGGTTAGCTTAGCCAGGGACAAGGATCCAACATCGAATACACTGTTGACAAACCACAACAACAAATCCTATTCATTCTGCCTTTATTATTACTACTACTACTACTACTACTACTACTAATAATAATAATGGGTTAAATGTATATAGCACTTTATCTTGAAACCCAAAGTGCCTCACAGTGAAGGGGGAAAAAATCTCAACCACCACCAATGTGTAGCACCCACCTGAGTGATGCATGGCAGCCATTTTGCCCCAGAAGACTCACCACACATCAGCTTTGGGTGGAGAGGGAGGGAGTCAGTGAGCCAGTTACACTGGGGGATGATTATGTGGCCAGATGGAGAGAGCTAAATTGGGATTTTGCCAGAAAACCAGGGAACCCTCTAAGGGATCTTTAATGATCACAGTGAGTCAGCTCCTTGATTTCACATCTCATCTGAACGACAGATGATACATGGCCAAATGCATCCCTGACCACCTCTGAAGTGGTTTGAGTGACAGTACCACAATGTGTACAAGGTGCCACTCGTGATCAGATCACCTAGGACGCAAAACCTAAAAAAAGTGTGAATGGGGTCTAATGGTAAAAAGCATGCTAATGAAAAGTGCCATCTGCTACTGGCTGATCTTTAGCTCCAGGTGATGTCACTTTGCATAAACAAACACTTATCTATAAATAAATACATGCCAAATCTACGACAATATCAGTGTCTAATGACAACTTAATCATCCAGCACCTATTCAATCCATCTCCTTCCTTCCTCCCCCTCCTCTACACCCTCTGTAGCAGCAGCAGCAGCAGCTGGGTGACACCTGTCCCTGTGTGGCAGCTTCCCACAGGCCACTAACCACCAGACACCTTCTGCAACACTGTTTACTCATTTACCAGCCATGTCAGGAGGTAGTAAATCCGGAGTATAAAAGGTATATAACACACATTTTCCTCTTAGCACCACCAAAATCCTGTCTGCGACAACCACAGGATAATATAGGGTCTCTCCAGCTCAACTAACATCCTGTCTCGGGCGACTTGAGGGAGTGCAGCGATACGTATCGACTGATGTGGCTTTTGGATGGCAACTTCTGCCTCTGTATCCTGCATCCTGCTTCCAGCTGGCAAGAGCAGAGCAGAAAGGCAAGAAACAACTGTTGCTGGTTTCCCTTTCCCCCTCCTCCTCCTCCTCCTCTTCACTGACAAATAGCTGGATTTGAATCAAACAGAGATATATCGGATATGGAGGGTTTCATTATGGGAATTATTACTGTGCCTACTTCTGCTGCTGTTCCAATGTCCTGGCAAGTTAGTTTAGTTTGAGAATATCTGTCTGCCACTGCTTTGTTCAAAAATTACCCAACTTCAGTGAAACCATACAGGGAAGGAGCAGCAGTGGGCTCATTAACTCTAAGCACAGTGCAGTGACCACTCCATTGCGACGTCTCTTCAAAACATTATTTTAAACATTTGCAGATGCTTGATATTTTCACTGTGGAACTTGATTGAAAATTACACAACCTGTCAAATACTCAGTAAAATTATTTGAAAGCATAATATTATCAGGGAGTTTGCATGGCCAGACATTTGAAATGAAAACAAACCTTGTCCTTGAGTGGGAGGGAACTGTGTGGATAGCTGTCATTACAGCAGAGAGGGGACAGGGTGACATGAAATCCGTTTCCACTTTCCATACTGCGTCAGAAAAAAAATCTTTAAGGAATGGAATGTTTGCATTCAGCACAACATTAAAAATAAAGTGGAAAAGCAAACAAACCCAAGTGACTTGGTTGGAGTTGCTACTCAAACCTGTGTACAGTTTGTTTAATGCATATTCCTTAACACAAAAGTATATATACAGCAGGTTTTGTGAGCTTAGGACTTGGCCTGGACAAAATCAGGGAAAGGTTTATTTACCGAGTACAACATGGTGAAAATCACTTTAAAATGGCAGGAGGGTGTAATTAATTCTATGTTAGAGTCACATGGTATAGGAACTCCAGTCCTTTTCTCAAGCTTTTAACACTTGCCAGAACAGGGTATTAATGACAGAGGAGATGAAGAAAAATGAAGCGCAAAGCTTCAAAGAAAAGCTTCCAAGCACACAACTTCACAAATGTGTAAATGGTAAAATGTTTTTTTTCGTATGCCCATCTAATAAATCATATTCTAAAGTTTAGTATTTTTCTGTTTACCCATATGGTAAAGCTCATAGTGAGTGAAAAAAAAAAATCAGTCCACTGGACCAAACCTGGATTTTCAGGCCTTGGGAGCTCTGCCAGTTTGCCGCACAGTTCATTGACTGAGTGAAGTCAGGGCACCTGGCCTTGAATAACCCTCTTCTGGCTTGTAAAGCTGTGTGCATTTTTCTTTTTTATATTTCTGTATTCATAATGAAGCACTGATTCAGCTGACACTTGAATTTAACCTGTCAGACATTAATTACCAGTTTGAAAATAAAATATTGGCTCTTAGATGAAATGGTCCAAAAAGTCTGGACTGCTGTTCTGGGCAGTCCAGACTGGCGCGTCTTGAAGTGCGTGTATGTGTGTGTGTGTGTTTGTGTGTGTGTGCACATCTCATGACCAATACCCCTGTGGATAATAAGTGGAAGAGACAAACCAGCCACTCTTTTGAAAAACAGACACAAACACACACATGCACTCCTCGCAGGCAAAAATAGACCCACAGGCAGACAAAATAGGTCTCCAGGATACCGCGAGACTATCCCACAGACAAAATTGACACTACTCCACAACTGGCTCTACTTAACGACAGAACTGCATCTTTGACTTGAGCTAAACTCTGGAATCTGAGATGCTGAGTTTTACTACTGAGAATATCATACTCAACCTACAGGGAAGGAGAGAGCGGATGGAAATACTTGGGGTACAGGAGAACCTCCTTCCAAGACACCTGCGTCTGTGACGGGGGGGAAACACTGCTGGTTTGGAATGTAGCCAGGAAGGTAATCTCCAGCTGCCAGTTAGAAATCTCCTGCCTGAGCCCCTAATAGGAGCCTGTTTGAAGTCGCAGGATGCCAAGCTCAGGTTTCCTGTCTTAGATTAAGGCAGGCCCCTTTCAGAAGCTTTGGTCCCATTTTGAGGATTTTAATGCTTCTCATTTATCTGGCCACAATTTTACGTTCATCCACAATGGCACCTCAGCGTCTCCCTCCTCTAAAACGGGTATTAGTGTAGATGCAACGCAGAGCTGAGTAAGTGACTGCATGTCAAGAGGGTCTAAAAATCTAATGCCAGTCAAGAGAAGGATCACAGATAGTACAATAGCTTAGGATTAATCAATCTGGTACTTGTCACCAACGAAGCGGCCTTTCAGCGGAGGGATGATTTGCGCTCCTTCCCCTCTTCCTTCCTCCGATGTGAATTCACATCCTCTATTGTGTTTCCATCTCCGACCCAAAGCCATCCATTCTCCCTTTCTGCGGCTCCTTCATTCTGCCTGTCATTCTGTTGATCACGCCGTCCTCCCACACACTTCTCTGCCTGATGTAAATATAGAGGCCTCAATGGGATGGTGCTTTATATAGCAGGCAGATGTACAATTACACAGGACCATTTGGACCGCAATCACACTGTGGGACTGAGAGTCGAGGCTCGTCACGTCCTCGCTCTCTGTCTCTCTTTCCTATTTTTATTTGTCTTTACTTGTTCTCTGTCTTTGGCTTGCGAGTCCAACTCGATGTATTTTTCCACTACAGAAAAGTCAAGAGTCAAATCAGGGTGATTGTGGTCAAACCTCCACAATCATCTGGATGACATTTCTCTTAGGGTTTGAGTGCCTCACACCTACTTACCCCGGTTCCTCTGACATAACCTCCCGCACCTGCAATACCACATGGAAGATGGATTATGCACCCCAATTTGAAAAGCATACAGTCTGGGTTTTCATTATGCATATTTCAGGGTGTGTCGGGTCTGCGTGTGTGTGGTGTCAGGGGATATTCTCATGCCCCTGGGCTGCCCTGCTCGGTCTAAAGCTTTCCTTCAAGGTCACAACTCAAACATTTGCTAGAACGCTCCCTTCCTCTCCAACTAACTTCTTCCACTCTCGTCGTTCTTGTCTTCCATGGCTCCAGTGTGTGTGCCATCCTGTGGGTTCTTTCTGTTTCCTCTCCTTTTCCATTTCTAAATAGCTCTTGTTTGCTCTCCCCATTGTTTCCTCCACTCTCTTTAACTCCTTGCCATTCTTGTTTTTTTGTCCCCATGTCTTTCTGTTTGTTGTCCACTCCCTCACTACCTATGCAGCCATCTCTCATCTCCTCCCAGTGTGGACAAGTACAGAGACAGGTTTCTTCTTTCAGTCCCCGTTAGTCTTTCTTTTCTCTCTCCCTCGCACTTCCTCCTCCCAGTTCAAACACACTTTGTTCAAACGACAGGAAGGAGCCCGTGTTGCCAAAGCTGTGTGTAACAATGAGGTGATGTTATAGACTTTTAAAAAGACAGCTAGAACCAACTAAACAACTAAACTCTGCCTCTCGCTGACTGTCTCACCCCAGGCAAGCTGGACTGACTAATGTGGAAGGTATGTGCTGAGCCTACAACCTCTGCCGCCGTTGGCCTCTGGAATTCTAATTCACACGAGGAACGCCCAACTTCCCCAGTCACACCAAATCCTGCTGCTGCTACCCATTCTTGATTTTTAATCCCACTGTTTTGCTCCCTTCATCATTTACGCATGCTTAGCACCAAGCAG
>OMLB01011694.1:5571-20782 GCA_900302555.1 Myripristis jacobus | reverse complement strand
AGATCTGTTGTGGTACTGTCAAACACACCTCTACTATCTCCAACTACTACAACTGCAGACTGGAACACGCCAGGTCGATACTAGCCTTTTATGTCAAGTCAGACATCGGCCAATCAGTGTCAGCTATCTACTTCCCCATCTGCAGGTCCAGAAGTGCCAATATTTCTCTTAAAACAGCATTGCATGGTGAATAACAGCCGTTCTAGTGAAGCCAGCATGCACAACACCAGGGCCCTGTTACACCTAAATGGAACTCAGTCCTAATTAATGTCATTAGTAACATGTGTTTACCTGCTATTTCATGTCAAAGGGCTGCTGTGAGAACAGGCTATTCAAGGCAGCACATGCTGAATACTTCATACAAAAATTATGCATTATGATTGAAGTGTCCCTTTACTGAGTGTGAAGCAGTGTGCAGTCTATAATATTTATACGGGTAGAAAGAGTTATGCTGCAGCCGTGGAATCTGGAAATAGCTGGTGAAAAAGAAAATCTCCAAACCATAACACAATCATTCCAACCTAGACCACAGGAAAGCCACTATCTCCACATAACACACACTTCCTGTCGGCTTCCTGCTTCCTGTGCTGGAGGGGAAAGAGGGAGGAGACGCTGATGTCATGCTGAGTCGGCTCACATGCTGCCTTCATGTTCCCTGCGATAGACGGCAGATAGGAGCATCCTATTAGAAAATTACAACCGCCTCAGTTTTGGAATGGTAAAAACTATTAAGGAACACATGGTTTGTTGATGTTCCACGCGTTCTGCTGGCTTTTCTCATATGAGGTGAATGCAGTGACGGTGTAAGACTACTGGCCAGTAAGAGCTTTTCACTTAACTAGTGGAAAATCACTGAAAAGATCTGTGGTGCTCTTACTTTCAACCTGTTGTTAGGGTTAGGCTCCTGTTAGTCCTAGTTTCTTGGGTCAATATTAGATTTTTATCAAGGAATTCTCCACATTTGACTTATGTACACATCTGAAATTTGACTTTCAATCTCACTCAGTTCTGCTGTTATTTTGTACACCCAGTCAATGCAAGCATCCAGAGATGTTCAAGTGTTTAGATACTATTCTTATGTATGATTTTTTTCTTCTTTGCAAGATCAAATGACTACTTGCTGCAGCAATGATCCGGCTCCTCCATGTGGATCAAAAAAGGCTTATATATTCTAATCTGTTCACACAAAATATCACAGTTACAGAGTGAGAGATCAAGATCTCACTACCTTATGGCCATCATCAGCGTTTTTGATGCTGATGATGGCATATTCCTGAAACATGTTCATCACATGATCTGTGAGTGCTGATATTGTTTCATTTTGATTTATTTTTATCTCTATTTATTTATTTTTCCGAGAGGTGCCAATGTAATTGGTGCCTGACGGTTCTGACAAAGGTGATGTGACAATATACCCAGAGTGATTACCCTATGGGATGCCTTGAGGTGTCATTCAAAGTCATATATAAACTGTATTCGATAAATCTTCTCTGTGCCACTGATGCAGTCATGGGCCTGAAAGACTGGGACTCTTTTTGCAAATGGAGGTGGAAAAAAGAAGAAAAAGAAAAGTTGGTATGG
Organism: Myripristis jacobus; assembly: GCA_900302555.1. Lineage (NCBI taxonomy): Eukaryota > Metazoa > Chordata > Actinopteri > Holocentriformes > Holocentridae > Myripristis > Myripristis jacobus. The sequence goes on along the minus strand of OMLB01011694.1, from coordinate 19,201 downwards.
AGGGAGATCTACATGTTTGTAGATGTCCCTCATCATCAGCAGGCCCTCCTTTCAATGCCACATTTTTATAAATTTATAATTTAACTGAAGACTAATTTAACAAACTAAGCTAGCAAAAACAGACTATTTCTGATTGAGCACAGGCTCTACAAGTTGTGAAACTAAAATTACCACTGCTGCCATTTGTACCTCTGGATCAAACGACCCAATTCATGGTATAGTGTGATCTTCCAAAACTGCACCAAAATTGAAGTACATTGAAGAAGCACCACAAGCAGCTATGAACAGGATCCAAACACAATATGGCAATTTGTCCAAAGAGCAGTAGCAAAATAAGAGTAGCAGAATATGTTATCAGGCTTAACCTTCAATGTCACAAGCAAACAGATGGATGCTTATTAAGTTTACATGTTAAAATCCCACTGACAGGCAGCTCTCCTCTCCGAGGCAACGAGGCTGACAGGGACATCGTTCACACTTCCACTCCAAATGAAATCTATCTCATTTGAATGGGAAATGTCAAACACTGTGTTCCCTGTATTTGTTCACAATGTCATCTTTCAAGTATTTGTCATTAGACCGCCTCAAGCTACAGCGAAAATGAACATGAGGTCACCAGCAATATGAATATATTTGACAGAAATAAAATAAATGAAAATCATTATAATGAAAAATAATTTAGATGTAAATTTTTTAGTATATATGGTTACATCCACCTAAGCCTGCAAAGCTATAAGGGTTGAAACTTCCTTTAAATAAAACATGCAAAATATGCAAATGAGTGTTGTACTTTGGGCCTTAACTTAACAACTCTTGCACCTATAGGCAGTTCACACACCCACTGTATCTCCACAGCATTTCATACAATAACACTTCACAAGTTTAGAGCTTGCCCAGTGCAGCTTAGCATTGTCTGCTGGCATTAATGTCCGAGAATATCTTTTGCCATTAAATTATAATAAATAGCCTTTAAAAACTAAAAGAGACATAACTGGTGTACATTCTATTCTGCCTTTCAAGAGAAGTTAAACTTTAGTGTGTCAGAGGAAAACTGTCTTGGATGCATCATTCCTGCTGAATGCATAATCAGCACACAATCACAACACAGCTGACAGCACAGGACACTCAGCTACGGCATGGTGGAAGAGGAACAGCACTTCTTGGCTCACACCCAACACTCCCAACATACAGAGACTGGAGCCATTGTTAGACGTGAGAGAAAACTTGGTCTATCTGTTCCGGGACAGTCTGTTGTGTGTGTTAACACACAGGTAGGATGTTTCTAAGAGCTCATGTGAGCTATGTTCTGCTCATGTGTGACCTCTGGCAAGCTATCATTTGGCCAATATATCGATACTGTACCTATATAGTTAAATAAAACTAGATTTGTCTGGGATTTGGGATATCGCGACATCATGATATGACAAAAGTGTTGCCTCTTCTTTTTTTCCTTTTTAACACCAGTGTTACAAAAAGGAAATCAGTTTCCTCAACTTGTTAGACTGTTGTTCTACTATATGCGTCCACCTGCTTGGTCACCATATCCATACTACTTATGATTGTGTAAATATTTAATAAAAGCACCAATAGTCCTCCCTATAATATTTTAACAACATCAGTATGAGGGTACTCTGGTCACTGATGGTCAGAGACAAAACTCAAGTTGTCTAGACTTTTTAGGTGTAGTGTGGAGTCACTCCTGCACTCACCTCAACTGACACTCACTCTGCACTGAAATGAGCAGGGTAGCAGAGTTTATTCAGAGAGGTCAGTGTCCAGCAGCGAGTTGATACATTGGTGCAGAAGGCCCTGTTCCAAGGAGGATCAATAGAGAACTGGACAGAAGAATAGCTGCTGGGCCCATTTTAAACCATAAGCCTCTCTGAGTCGCTCTGAAAAGAGCAAAAAACTCCTTAGGTCAGCACTCAGGACTGGCGGAGGAGCTTCGGAGCTGTCTTCCCTTCATCACGCAAATAAAGGCACAGTTCAACAGATTCAGCTGCGCTCTGCCCAGAGAGAAAGCTTTTCCTGCTAAGGAGTGAGACCAATATTCAGGCTGTGATTTACTTAAACACAGAATGAGTAGCATTTTCCTAAAAAAACAATGTTTTGACTCGTACAAAAATAATCCTTCTCAATCATCACCTTTGAGCCACAATACAAAAATAATCCTTCTGAATCATCTCTTCAGAGCCACTAGAAGTGTGTGTTGGTGTGTGTATCTGCAGAGAGCCTGCCCTGTGCCTGGTTTTTTTTTGCTTTGCTGAGCTTGGGACTCTTCTGAGTGTCAGCTTTTGGGCAGTGGGTGTTCAGCCAGTCACAGCGAGCGATGCCAGATTGCTAGCATGACATCAGATAGGAAGCTACAAAAATCGCATATGCAGATCAGGGAAAAAGGAAATCTAACGAGGCGAAACGCCAAGTGGACAAGGCTCGTTCCAGAACGAGAATGAATCTGGGGTTTGCTTTCACCCACTGGGGGAGCACTGAAGGAGAGGATGAGAACGAAGAGCAACACGGTGTTGGCTTGTTTACCATTGGACAAGTAGGTGCCGGCAGCCGAATTTTTTCCTAGGATGGTGATGGAACATTTTACATTTTGGACAGTCAATTCATTCTGGAAAAATCACATCTTTACAGGGAGAGACCCCATTTATCATCAACTACAGCTGTGAACTGAGCAATATGTCAACACGGTAAACAGCAGTCCTCACTCTGATTAACAACGTTACTCAAATGAAATTATTAGGTTGATAAGAGGCAATACATTGTAATTACAAGGGTATCACAGCTATTTGCCTCAGGCCTAAATACATGTGTATATAATGCTGGAACACAAGGCGACTCAGCTGCTGTAATTACATTTGTAGGGTGTTACGTATCATCTACTGTCTACCTAGCTTGCTGCTGGCCAGTATCATCAGGTTTTTACTGGCACAAAATGAAGCAAAGGCAGTACACTGTGGGGTGAGAAGGGGGGTGGGGGGTGAAAACAGCCTTGGTTGTGACTTGGAAAATTTGATTGGGTGTAAGTTTAGGAACTTGATCATATCATGTAACTAATGGGACAAATGTATTAACAAGTATGAAGTTGCTTTGGAGCAAAAGAAATGATGATTCACCTGTATGATGAACACTCGGAGCTTGTCTTCTCTGTCAGTGCCTTTCTGAGGGCCTTGTGCTGATCATGGTATAGCACTATGGCGGACTGTGCCAGTACTGTCAGTATGCACTGTTGTGCTACTGTCTAAGTAGTCAATATGTGTTTGTGTTGCTAGGCTACCACTACTGATGCCATAACACCCACAGTTTTTCTTTGATTTTCTGAAAAAGTTGACTTTGTAGTGATTTTATTTTTATTTTATTTAGGTTCACGCTGCAAGTAGCTTGTTGGTTGGGCAGAGTTTATGGCAACCTGTCATCCCACCATGTTTGAGGTTTTGGCAGTGGAAAATCAACTGGGAGATTGTGTTCAATTGTGTTCTTTAGCTCATATACAGAGGAGGCATTTCATCTCCTTGTGACTACAAGGTTTCCCTCAATTCTCTGGAACTGCTGGCTATCAGATGTCAGCATTCCTCTCCTTATACCCATTAAACTTTGCATTCTGGGACTGTTTCACGTAGTTGGTTTGGATTACATTCTCCCTCATAATAAGCCACATAACTGTATAAGGACTCTGCATCTGCCATCCGCTTTTGGTGCCACCTGAGCTCAACGTGTGAATCTTGCCCTAGTTTGATTCACTTTCCAGGTGAGTACAATGCCATTCAAAATGTGGTGGCACCAAATAACCACACCAAGACGCCTGAAAATGCAAGTCCCAGTCTTCCACCAAGAGAAGTGTGATGCAGTTCAAACCAACTTCAGTGAGCAATATCAGAACACAAGAGGTTATGGATATGAGCAGACGGATGTTGATATCTGACAGCTAGCAGTTCCTGATAACAAAATTTCACCTGATACTCATATTGAGCTATTTCTTCATGTGTTCTTAAGTGGCATGAACACCAGAGAATGCCCATTATAGGACAGAGTGCAGGCAGTATGATTCCAGTTAGAGGACCTGGAAGTGCTTTTGTTTACACTCACCCCTACTGTCAAAATCCCAAACCTGGCAGAATGGCAGGTCACCATGTGACTTTACCATGTGACTTTTATTTACAAGATCTGGTTCACTTGTACTGGAAAATGTGAAACTAAAGGAGCAAAATACAAACACAGAGCAAAATAAACATTTCCAAAAAGATTAAGACCAAAACAAACAACACATGTAATCATACGCTAATTCCAGTACATTTATTATACACCATCCTTCTATCCCAGCATTTCCTTCACTCCCAAAATGGATCACACTTCCACATCCATGGTGCGTCCCCACATGACATGGCAACCTGTTATGCGCCAGTGACCCTAAGTCCCACAGCAAGACTTACTCGGTTTGGGTTGCAAGATTATAAAGTTTGAGAACCTTTGCTCCAGACTAATCAGCCATCCATGGCTAATCTAATCACACGAATGATCTCACTGCTCACAGTGGCAGTTTGATCTGAATTCAGACACTGACTGGAAGATTAAACATTTTTCAAGTGTCATTGGGGTCGATTCTGAAAAATCAATTCCAAATTCACTGTTGCTCACATAGGGAAAGATGTAATTTCAAACACAGCAGATTTTATTCATGGCTAAACTCAGGACCAGTCTAGACAATGTGAGGGGCACTTCTGGGGTTTTTGGGGAAGGGAAGGAGGGGGGTCTACCAGCTGACATATGGGACGGGTGTGGCATGGCAGCAATGGCCATACATCTGCTTACACTTGATCATGTTTTGCCAGCCAAACCCCTCAGCAGCCTCCAACGCCACATCAATGTTCCTTGTCCAAAGAGAGAATAACAGCTAGGAGACCTCCAGGACTGTGTGAGTCATTCCTCACAGAATGAAGACCTTGTATTTGCAGTATACATCCCTGACTAACTGCGGGCCAGCTCCTATCTTGATGAATTAATCGGCTCAAGAGCAGGAGAGGGAACCCTCTGGCCCCAAGATCCCCCTCCCCAACACACCCCCTTTATCCATGGAGAAGGTGGGGGTAGGGGTGACGCTGGCCGCCTAAAAACACCACTGTTCCCCTAAACACTGTGAAAACTATACATCAGAGCTGCCAACCAAAGAGAAAACTACCAGCGATGAGCTGCACCTGTTAAAAGACAACTTCAGCCCCAAAACGCCGGGTTAAAACTAGAGACAACACCAGACCCTAGCTGTCCTCTGCTAGCTAGTAAGCTAATGTAAGCAAGGACAACTTTTCTTTCTGGCTTTGCAAGTGGTAAACAGAATCTATTAATTACAGCAACGTGTTCCCCGACGGTGTGTATAAATCACTGCTGGTGAAAAAATCAGTTTCCATCTGTCTAATGTCAGAACAATACGGACAACACGGTCATTGTTTTGCACTGACTGTGGTCTGCCTTGTAGGCTGTGGGCACCGGTGGCTTTTGGCAGCCTACCTGCTGTTAGCATTTTACACCTAGCTAGCTGCTAATGCTTTAAGCTCTTATCTATTTGTTGTGCGTATCAAACCGCCTCACTGTATTACTGGGTTTGTCAGCCATTGCAGACACTGCTGCAGTCCGCTACCGACCAACACGCGCGGCTAACATTAACTTAGCTACGGCTAAACTCAACTCCCATTTGCCATTTAGCTAAATACCAAGTGACCACGCAGTAGTGATGGGGTGCCGCTGTCCAGGGGCGCCAGTTTCTGCTACTTCTCTTTTGCACAGGTCACGTTTACGCTACAGGTATCGAGCTAGCTAACAAGCTAGCTCGTCCCGGTATGAGCCGTTCTCCCCTCTAGTGTAAAGAACGCCAAACTCCATTCAAAAATCTGGTAGTGTAATGCTGTCTTGTTTACTGGCAAACGTGCACGCCTCGTCAAACCCAAGTTAAGCCCTACTACAAAACACTGTGCCCAACTTTTCACTTCGGCTTCATCTCATACAAAAACACCACTTTGTTTCAGTAAACTGTCAACTTTTAGAATTGGTTCCTGTTATTTCCACAACATCCTTCCACTAAAATGCACCGAGGTGGGCGTTAGCGAGCACTTTTCATTTAACCTAAAGGGTGAGGTTTAACACACACAGCTTGCTGCTTGCTGGATTATTTGTTTGCCGAAGTTAACAGAAGATCCTATTGATCTTATACGGGTCTTGCATCAAGTTGTGCAAGGTGTATATATTTCCCGATAAGAAATACCGTAGTAAATTGACAGATTTTTCAATGGGTTTTGCGTCCTTTCTGTCCACACGCGAGAACTGCACGTATCGGGGCTAACCACCGAGCAAACCGTGTAAACCACGCTAGCCACAACAGCGCCGCTTCCAACATTTCCAACCCAAGTGTCAGCCAGTGGGGCGGCTTTTCGCTCTCCTATCCAGCTAGGAAAGGGCCCGCAGGACCGCGGCCTCTCCTGCGTCCATGGCCCGGTCTCCTACCTCTGTGGGCCTGCTGATCTCGAACAGGTCGAGCCGGTTGGCGTTCCAGTGGTTGATGATGTCGGCCAGTTTCCTCCTCTCCTCCTCCCTGCTCCCCGACATGGTGGACAGCGTTTCTGATCCTCTTCGTCCTCCTGAATAAAATTTCCCTCGGTCCACAGCAGAAGAAAACACCGCCTCAGAAACCACACAGCTCAGATTTGCAGGTTTTTCGCCAGCACTTTGTGTGGTCTGTCTTTCTCTCGGCTCACAGTCTGGCCGACCTGCTGTCTTGTTTCTGGTTCCGCGTTCACGGCGCGTCGTGCTGAATCGCGCTCCCGCTACGCTCGGGACGCGCGTTCATGACTTCAAATATTCACCGTGCACGCGCAACGCTCTTAACTGCTTCAGGTCCAATCAACAATGTCTGGTGAGGCTGCGTACTTTCAAGAGGTCAAGCTACATATAGGCTACTTAGGGTGGTAACTTCGATTCTTCCCACACGGGTTTACCAAAGGAGATATCATACCTTTATTTTTTGACCTAGCTCTCTGAGAACTAATACTTTGCGCCGATATTAATGAAAAGTGGCCCCTTTCATATCCAAAACATGTCAGGCAACTCCAAATATTCAGCATTGTTTTTAATTTTGTGCATAACTGCTCAGCGTCTTTGGAAATTATCAGCATTAAATGTATTATAAGCATAAACATAATTATTACTACCATCACCACTAATAATTCTAATTATTATAACAATTATAATTACTATTTTAATAATACTATATAATAATAACAACAAACAATAATATCAATTACTACAACAACTACTACTACTACAATAATAATAATGCATATGCATACTGATACTATCTGATCAAAATATCTTAGATAGGAGCTCTCCATAAACAGCCAGTGTGGTAGGTCCTGCTGATCAGATCTACCGTAATTCACCGTAATTCAGATCTACAGTAATATCAGAGGTGGGAGGATAGTGACAGGAAAAGATCTTTTGTTTTGTTGTTGTTGCTTTGAAGGGGAACATCAGCACTGTACAGCAGTGCATTACCAGTGTAAACTATGTGATAAGGAGGAGCAAAAATATGTTACTATAAAGGTATGTTGAAGAATAAAGATATGTTGATAAAGCCTCCCTGGGCTTTGTCAGCATAAACTAAAAACTTACAAGAACACAATACAATACATTATGAGCATATTTTTCCCTGGTAGAACCACACCTCAAACCCTCTGCTCTATCTTCATATTAGGATTTGTTATTTCTCAGACAATGAGACAGCTCTTTGTTTTGTCTGTTTTCTATATTGTCTAGGGCTGGGCTGAGCCTCTCTAGCTTGCAGGTGCTGAATGTCACACAGTGCCGTCAATGCCTTCCCTCCAACAGCACAACGCCACACATATCCACTGGCTGTATGTCACGGTGCAGTGGCTGTTGACGCTGTGTCCTGACTGGTTTATGAAGCAAACACAGTGATTAGTGACCAAGTGGCAAATGCTCTGCCAAGGGAATTTTTACATTGGCGTATTTAGCCTGAGAGAGTGTTGGCCAGCATTTCTGCTGTGCTGGACCATTGGCCTAGCAGGGCCATCATCCCCACAGCACTTGATGCTTTGTTGGCAAGAAAGACAGTAACTATTAAAAGTAACAGCGACTTTTTGAGAGTTTGGAGTTAAGTTTTAACCAATATGTGATTGATCCAAATGCTAACGGTTAGCCTCTTGCCACTGAGGTGGACTTCCCCCAGCTAACATTCTGAATATACATACATATATAAACATATACATCTAGATAGATAGACAGACAGATAGATAGATACCTGTTGCATGCACTGCTGATGAGATGCTGGGTTGTTTAGAAGTATAAATGCAACTATGCATCAGTTAAGCTTACAGCATAAACTTCTCCAACCATCAATGACTGGCTTATTAGAGGAAGAAGAAAAACAGAATGGTTAGCAATGCACATATGCCACTGGGGAACAGGGGAAGTTAGGGGACACAATATAAAAAGATGAGTAATGGTGCTGTGTATATGTGGGTGTATGTGCATGTGTGCACACGCACATGCAACTGAGGTGTGCGTGTGCATGTGTATATGCATTTGCACACATCACTCCAACTCAGCCTCACTAAATGCATGTAAGCTATGATTATGCACTGATGTGGTGCACACAGGCTGTGTGGAAGCCGACCTGCCTCTCGGCATGTTTCTGCTATAGTTCATTCACTGGCTGGTTCCCAGATAGAAGGAGCGCCACCAGGAGTGCTCAGCCAGAGCAGATCACACTTGACCTGACTGAAGGTCAAGTGGTTATTTTTCTTGTACTATAATTATAAATATAGTTTTCATTTTTGGCTTTTCTTTTTTTTTTTTTTTTTAATTTTCTGGCAATTCTCTGGTAATTATTTGGCTAATTCTCTGATACGTTTTCCTTTTTCTTCTTTTCTTTTTTTTACTAATTCTTTGCTAATTTCCAGATCATTATCTAATAATTTTTTGCTAATCTGTTAATCTGTTTCCCATGTTTTTGAAAGACACCATGTGAATTTTCTCAAATTTCAAAAGGTTAATGGAGCATTCAAAAAAAGGAAAAATGATCGGCCTGTGGATCAGATGTGGGGGCTCCATACTGAGGAAGGCGGGGCCCTAGGCGCTGTGCCAGATCTGCCTAGTTGGCAGATCAGAGCCTGCTGTTCTGCAGAGTGTTAACATAGCATTGATCTCCGAGATGAATATGGATGACACTGATCAGCCAATATATTACACACAAGCCGTCATCAATTAGACGAACAGGCTCCCTGTCATGATGTCATGATTGTGATGAATAAACCATCAGTTTGGTGTGTGATGCTGACAGCAGATTCATGTAATGTCTCCCTGACCAGACTTGGCATCAGTGTGGACTATTTGTTCTGGCTTGAGGGCCGTTATCCAAGTGAACATATACAGACAGTGGAGGAGACAGAGAGATGTGTGTCTGCGTAGTTGTGATGACTGTATGTTGTGTCTATAATAAAGTTTGTTCCTTCACACCTTTAAATGAGCATGATAAACTCCACCCCGCTCTGTGTGTTGTGTGCGGCTACATTTGACACCACAGCAGATGTTTCCTGTTGCGCTGTGTGGGAGAAATAAATGTTTCCCTTGGAATATGAGCAACGGATGGTGAGAATAGAACAGGAAAGTCGAAGGTGTGATGATAGATAATAGACTGAATCATACTGCCATGCAATCAGACAGGCACAACAGTCATGCTGAAAAATGGCCATAATGTCATCTTAAGATTTGAGGGGGTATATTTTTAAAAATGTACCATATTACAGAAAGATATGATTACATGTACAAATAGGTAAAATAATATTTCTTCATATGTTTATAGTTATATGCAGGAAAGGTGTCCAAGGCCTAATCAATTGAAGCATCCAGAAGAGTTGACATCTAAGGTACCAGTTTTTGACGATTTATACATCTTTTTTTTGTTGTTGTTATTTTTCATTTCATAGACAACCAAAATTCCTTGCTGAACACATTATAAAAATCAAAGTTAAAAAAAAAACAATGTTCAAATACAGTGACACGGATCAAGACATACTCATGTATAAATAAATACGCAGCATGCTTATGTGCGACCACTTGATGATATGCATTCAGCTTTGGGAACATTTCCAGGCACATTTAGATTTAAAAGGTGCACTCTCCAGTGTAAACTGTGAAATACTGCAAATAGTCCCGTCATCCTCCTGATATTAACTGTAGTCATTCCTCTTTACCTGCTACAGAGAATACTAACATATATAATGCTTGTAAATGACATTTGTTGTCCACAATGGATTAAAATGGCTGGTAGGATGGGACGGTTGCCAAAATTTTTAATACATTCAGATTTTTTACTGTTCATATGCCATGAAATGTAGTATTAAAATGCACGTACATGGATAACATTCTGCCCTGTGTGCCACTTTCTACTGATTGAATCCTCAGTAAATGCAAATGAACCCTCACTCGAGAGTATATTTAGGTCTATTAAATAAAGTGTATGCATTTCACCTGATTGACTTCTATCTATTTCATCTCAGATACTGTAACTTGATGTACTATCATTTATGAAACTGCACACACAGGCTGTTAAAAAAAATAGCCTATTTTATCTGTTTTAGTACAGTTAAAATAGAAAAAACGTCATAATACATAAGAGAGATAATCATTGTTGCAGCAGCTAAGTTACATGTAGTGAGAGTTAGTTATTTGGTGCCAAACACAACAGCTCAGCAGAGGGTCAGCTTCTCAGAGCGATGATGAATTTCACATTAGAGAAGGGGAAGTGAGCTGTTGTCGCACTAATAAACCACTCATGATCTGCACACTGCACACTCTCCTCTGTGATGCACCAGGTCTGATCCAAAAGCAAGAACTTTACCCCAACCATCTGACACTCTAGGTGAGGCAAAGCAAGCCAACCCAAAGGTGTTTTACCCCCTGGATTGGTTTAGCATTTCATAGCTTTCTCAGAAAGAAGAGCTGATTATTTTCAGTCTAATTCATCCAAATGTCCAAGAACCCTCTCTCTCTCTCCTTTTTTTTTTTTTTTTTTACAATATTGTGGGCTGTAAAAAATCCAGCTCAATGGCAGGAGGCAAACATTTAGCATTTGGATCATCCAGCCAGTCTCCAGCACTCAGTAACAATGAGAGGAAGATAGCACCACTACTGTCCTGAATAACAGCTGGGGGGGGGGAGTGAAATATGGGTGAAGTTTGACTTTGTTCCCTTTCATATCACTCTAAGTGGCATGGTGTATGGATAATCTAGGCTCACTTTCTGCTAAATCTTCCTTGCTCTAAGATGGTTTCACTTCCAATGTAAATCAGCGGGACGAAGATTATGTCAGTGTGCAAAGTAGCTCAGGTAAGGTCTGGGAAGGTGAGATTTCAGGCTAAAATAAGGAGTATAATCTGCGCTTTTGTGTTTAAGATTTACAGACGGGGGATGTGAGGGAGAGCAGAGAGTTGACCTCGACGTGGAGGTCAAACATAGATCATCGCAGGCAGCGTCATGGAGATTTTCACACAGCGTCCTCTGAGGTCAGACTCTCTCTCTCCGTCTCTCTGCCTCACTGTTCTTTTCTTTGCTTTCACCTCCTCCTTTATCCCTCCGCCTCCATCTCCTCCTTTCTATCTTGTTACTATCTCCCCTGAAGTAGCTTTTCATACCTATACTCTGTTTCTATGTCCTGAGCCATCCACTTAATTATCTGTCACACCCACCATGAGGGCTTATGTGATGTTCACCAACCCCCCAGCTCTCTCTCTCCCTCAACCAAATTGTATTAATATTGGCTCTACAGCAGAGTATAGATTTGATGATTAAAATGGTGGCTGTTGACCAAGAAGACAATAAATTCAGTGCCCTTTAGATGACATTGTACACACACACATACACACACACACACAGAAGATGATAAATAAAGGGGAGTGACTCAAGATGAAACAAACCTTCTCATGAACACATGACAAAATTGAAGAGGCGCAAAAAGTACCAACTACAACTTTCCAGAAACACCGCAAAGAGTAAACCAGCAGCATTAGACAACAGTGTGTGAGCCATAAATATGAATTCTGTTTTGGGACCGACTCTCCATTTATTAACCAGGTGAACAGAGGTCGAGGCATTTCCATATACACAGGACATGATGGGACTATCCCTTGTGATGTCTGTAGGAACCCGACTGGACGCAAGAGGACCGAGGGGTTAATGAGAGCAACCAGCGCCTCTCCTTTTCATCTTGACAGTCAGTGTGTCTGGTGTGTGGTGAGTAAAGCAGCAATGGCATCACAGACGCAGGAAGTGGTGGGGTTATCTGGTGAAGATGGCTTCCTGTTGTGGTTTCTCACTTCTGCTGTGTCAGACTGATACGATCTCAGCAGCCCTTGGTCTCTTTGCACGCTGATTCAGTTCCTCTGATTTTTATGGCAAAATCAAAATTTACGACATTATGTTTTTTGATGCATACATGTGTGGCAGTTGGCATCCACTTGATAAGAATGATAAATGACCTGCCCATCCCTCTGCTTCTCCAGATCCAAACCAGCTTTTTACATGGGCCGGAAATGAAGTTGCTGTTGTTTTTGACAAGGATCCCCTTAAGGCCCTTTCCCTCAAAGGGACATTCCCCCAAATGAACCCAAGACTGTTCTGGATTTGGCAGAATTCAGACTTCTAGGCCTTGAATTTAAAGGGTTCAGCTGTTCTGTAGGGCAGTAGTGGTGCTATCTTCCTCTCATTGTTACTGAGTGCTGGATACTGGCTGGATGCTCCAAATGCTAACTGTTAGCCTCCTGCCATTGAGGTGGACTTCCCCCCCAGCTAATAGTCTACAAAAACTGACCTGCCTTGAAATGAGTTTGATCAAGTGCAGTGAATTTTTCTATCCAGACATTCCAGGGGATGAAATTATATGACAAAATGATGACCCATTCCTTTCACCCCACTTTGATCACAGACTCCTGCATACAACCACAACATCATCTGGATATCTTAGAAAATGGCACCACAACCTCGTGACATCCCATGTGTTGCGCTGACCTTTCCAGAGCAGGGCCAACACTCGTCCTTGGCCCCAGGATCATGAATCATTTTCTGCATGCAGGGCATGATGTCAGCCATCAATTACGGCTGATGTTGTCAGCAAACGACAAGGTTTCTGCTCTCTTTATCACCATCCAACAGACTGCAAACCCGTACGCAGTCAGTCGCCAGTAATAGTGTTTGAGGAATTCAGTTTTACTTTAGCATCATGACTAATCTGTTTATAGGAAGCAAGGCCACTTTTTGGTCATCCTGCCTGGAAGCATGGGTGGGATTCCAACATGACTAATGAGGTGATTGCTACTGTTTGCTGAATACAAGTCTGATCCTCACATTTTTGACTTATCTGACACGGTGACTGACATTTCAGGGACAGCTGTGTGTGAATAGGCAATGTTTACGTGCAACTCCTCTCCCACACAAACACACACACACACACACGCACACAGGCACAGGAAAGCAGTTTTGCTGACCATATTAGGAGAGGCTGTGTGAGGAAGGAAGGAGTGGTGGCACAGGTTGTCACCTCAGTAGGACAGCAGACAATGGG
>OMLB01011688.1:0-27398 GCA_900302555.1 Myripristis jacobus | reverse complement strand
GAGAGTGAGAGTGTGTGTATGTGTGTGTGTGTGTGTGTGTGTGTGTGTGTGTGTGTGTGTGTGTGTGTGTGTGTGTGTGTGTGTGTGTGTGTGTGTTTGCCTGTTTGGTCTGTGTGAATGCTGAGAATGACTGTGTGAGCGCTCCGCTTGAGCGTGTCCTCCCCTGGCAACATCCAGAATGTGACGTTGTGTGCTGAGGTAAACCCCACTCTTCCCTCCTCCTCCTCAGCTGGTGTTGCTGTGTTCGGTGCATTCCTGCGCTCTGAGTTCAGCGAGGAGAATCTGCAGTTCTATCTGGCCTGTGAACAGTACAGGCATTCTTCCAACAACTTCAGCCTGCAGAGGAGGGCCAAGGATATCTACACCACCTACATCCAGCCCGGCGCCCCCCGGGAGGTACAAGCCCACCCTTTTCTGTTCCACTTTGCTGCTGCTGTGGTTTACATTTAACTCAGCTGTGGAGGAAGTGTGTTGTTAACTCCTGCTCACACTCACACCCAGTCTGCAGTGAGGGGAAAAAAAAAAGAAAAAAGAATGCATTCCTTTCTTTGTTGCTGTTGCGATGACGTGCCTACTCTGTGGCTGCCAGCCTCACCTTGACAGCCACAACCAGCTGCTCACACCCACAGCAAATCATACACACTCCTCTTCACACAACACCCCAGGATCACTGGAGAGTCACTTTTTTTGGCTTGGATTTTGAAATTTTGAAATATTATCCTGGATACTGTCTGGATGCTCCAAATGCTAACTGTTAGCCTCCTGCCATTGAGGTGGACTTCCCCCCAGCTAGCATTCTGAAAAATACTGCCTAATCACCATAATCCACAATTCACATCAAACTGTTAAATACCTAGCACCTCAATGAAAGGAGGCCTATATAACAACTAGTGGGGGAAGTGAAATAATAAATACTACAAGTTTTCAAAGTGGGTCAACTACCCCTTTAACTCTTTGAAACCTGAGCAAATTGGCTTGATTTCTTTCAACAACATGACCCAAAAATTAGTAGGAGGTTTCAAGAAAATTACATAGCTAAATTAGCTTAAAAAAAAGAAAGAAAAAAAAGAAAGAAGGAAGGGAAATGATGTGATAATGAAAACAAAAATACGGAAAAATGTCCAGAAAACTATATTAATAGTTATGGCTATATATTTTAAAATATATCTCAGGAAACAGTATCTATAGTTTTTGTGTCTTTTTGGTTGCTTGATTTCAGGTCATTCCCTTGTTTGTTTTTGCTTTACTTTTTCCTTTTTTGGGGGCAAATTTTCATGTTATATATGTAACTTTTTTCTTTTTTTTCTTTGGCTAATTGCTCATCTCTTCCTCATTGCCTTTTTCCCATGTTTTTTGTCATTTTACTATCCAAAACTGCATATTGCCTCTTGGTTGTGAGAGCTCAGTGGATTGTTTTCTCTTATAGGTGAACCTGGACAGTAAGACCAGAGATCTGACCATCCAGCTGCTGCAGGCTCCATCTCACACCTCACTGTCTCATGCACAGAAGCGCATCTACTCCCTCCTGGACACAGACTGCTATCCCCGCTTCCTCCAGTCCAACATCTACCTCTCCTTGCTCCGAGAGGCAGACTAGATGTGAGGGGTTAGAGCTTAGGACACACATCAACACACGGCTGGTGGTAGGTAGTCCAGGAATTTTTTTTACTGAACACAGTGTAGACCAAGAAGTTAAAAATAAGTTCACAATGTCACTGTCAGTGTTTAGTAAAAAAAAAAAAAAAAAACTCCATGCACATTGGCCATGGAGTGACTGGATGCAGGAATTTAGAGACAAGTGGGTTTGGTGTCTTTGAGCTGCAGGAAAAACAAGACACTCCACTGAGCAAGTAAATATGGAAACAGAGTAAGAGGCACTTCTTTCCCTCAGTTTATGTGACCCATGAAACTATGCAGATGTCATTTTAATCATTAAACATCCTCATTTTTCTGGCCTCCCCACGGTCCAGTGAGCACATTGAGTTTCCTTCGCTGGCGGAACGGAAAAACAAGTTGAGCAGCTCTTCACTGAAAAGGTCAAAGTACTATGTGAGTTCCTTATATGAGAAGGTGAGAAACCTGAGCAAGCGGACTCTGATAGGTGAAAGGACTGAGTAAGAGGCACTTACTTACAAGGAAGTTGGACTTTCAGCTCGCCTCAAAATCTTCCACTCTGCTGCCCTCTTGAAACAGATCACACACGCTGTTTTTACACCACGGCCTTTCTACAAATTACCAAGCATGTCATTTCAAGGACCCTACCAGTGATTTTGCATGTTTCGCATATCTACAAAATGTGTATACTTACCAGTTCTGCTGATCTTATCCCAAAGCAAGAAGTTGCATTTTTCAATTCCTCTCTTTTACCCAACTATTGGTGTCTATTCATTCCACTATGATATGTAAATGAACTTTCAGAGACTTCAAACTTTCCTTACACCAGTATTCCATCACTGTGATAAAGTCGTCCACATTAGTTTTCTGAAAAGCTGCGACACTGTTGTGTTTTGATGACTTGAAATTGGGCAGAATGAAATGCTCCCTATGCCAGGGAAAATAGTCACCGGGTACTTACAGTAAATGGACCAAACATTCAAAATCACTAGTATGATCCTGTAAGTGGTTTATTTGATTCTATTTAAAATGACCATGTTGAGTAGCATTTGTCATTGTTGCTCTTGTAAATATAATCACTCACATAATGCGGCATAACATTTAATAGGAACAAAAGGAGAAATAAAGTTCCCTAAGTGTTTGTAGATGTTTCAGAATGTTGAAAATGTGTAAATAATAAAATGCAGTGTTTTTGTACCTGCTGAGTGTGTGGTTGCTGAACGTGGTGAGGTTCTTCAGTAGCTGTGCAGAGCCTGTGAGATCTCTGCTCCGCAGTGGACACAGAGATTAAATGGCAAGTGTTCTTGTCAAGGCTTGGATGCCCCCGGGTTATATAGAGGGGTTGCTGGGATACAGAGCCGGATGGAGAGCATGTGCTGTGTGTGTGTCATGGACCAGGGCAAACAGCACTGCAGCACAGTGGCCAATGATGTGCCTGTGGCTGGCTCTACTGCTATTGTCTCTCCTGACAAATACAACACTGTGCATATTCTGCCTCTATATCACATGAAAAGCTCCCATGCAGGTAGGGGAGAGTGCATGGGAGTGTAAATCTCGGTGTAAATCCTCAACAGCGGCGGAAGCCCTGTTCATTTTTCAGGTTTGACAAAAGCAATCCTGTTAGGTGTCAGGAAGGAGACCTGGCTGACTACCCGTCTTGGTCAAACTGTGACAATACGACTGTGGCTTCATGCTAAATGTCCCACGTTAGTTCTTTTGTACGACAACGTTCAAGAATCAAACACAAATTTGCAGTAAAACAATATCATGATCATGCAGCGGCTCATATGACCCCATGCCCACATTTTACAAGACCGCATCACACAGCAATGGAGTTAAAATCATTCTAACAGATTAAAGTCAAAGTGTAGGTCTCTAAATCAGTGACATGATTGTTTTGGTCTATTTTTTCTTTTGATGCAAAAATCCTGATTTCTTGAACATATTTTTTTAAAACATGAATGTGCTCACCACTTATTACATATGCTGCAATCATCACAATGAGTGAAATGCAGATGTTTTCCAGAGTATGGCTACTTTTTCTGCTGTTTCCTAGACACAACAGGTGGCTCCACTTTCCCACTGACTCAAATCAAACAAAGAAACAAAGAAACAAATAAATAAATAAATTCTGAGATCTTGAAATCAAACGGGGTTAATGCAGAGGAAAGCCTCGGGCTCATTTGCTAACCTTCTGGTAAACAGAGAGCATCTGAGAGCTCTCCAGGGAGCTGACTTGAATCCTGGAAAAGGTTTTACATGTGGTCACGCTGCTGTTTTGGTGATGTTTATTGATTCTGAATAAGTTTTCAGAAGAAAGTGGAGAGCGGTTAGTTGCTGGGTGCTGAGAAGCAGCAGTCATCATGATCTGCCAGAGCAGAGCGAGGTCTGGAGGAGAAACGATTCTTACTAAACTTACAAAACTTATTTTGCATTTATTGATTGAATCATTAAATGACAGTCAGCTGCTCACATCACTTTTTGCAGTATTCTGCTGATACATGATTCTGACTGTAGCATACAGTAATACTCAGCATGACACAGCAGTTACTCAGGATTCCCTCTGTTCCCTCATGATGTCAAACCCCGAGCTACAATGTTCCTCCTTTTTGGCTTGTTCATGTCTTTTGAGAGTGGTGAACACGTGCCAAAAAAAACATTTAATGCAACAATAAATGTATGAACAAAACATGGAAAATGCATTCTGCTGAATTCCAGGAATTCCATGATCAGCAGGAACCCAGAATATAAATCAAAATGACATAATGTGCGGGAGAGAGTCACGTCTGCCAGTAATTGTAGTGTGTCTCTTTGCCTTTCCCTCCCTCAAGGCAGAATGGCTGTTTACAGTATATGGCAGATAAAGTGGTTTCCAAGCTAGGGCAGTCAACAGCTTAATGGTCACCACTTTGAGCATTCCCATCATTCTGCCCCAACCCACCATTACAGTCCTCTGTGCTCAGCCAGCAGAGGCACCGCACCACAGCATTAGCATGGGGGAGACAACCTTCCTCCTTTCATCTCTCCATTTTGTCATTAATATCAATTCTAAGGATCTGAAAAATAAAACGTAAAGTCAAGTAAAAAATATACAAAATTGCTCATGTTAATCGGACAAGTTGTGTCCAAGAAATTAGGCAATTTTTGGAACTTCTGCTTTATTTGACAGTCACAGTAGAGAGAAACAGGAGGGCAAACTTAAATAACATCCAAGGCACACTGTTCCATTTAAAAAATGTAAAAAAAACAACAACAAAAAAACAAAAAAACAGTTTGCTGGTCATGTTCTACACAAGTTAAGTTAGAAAGGAGATGAACTTAAAAATATTTTTTCCAAAACTTTAAGTCATTTTACTGTGCAAAACTTTGAAAAAACAGAACTAAATTAATAAAATATTTTAAAAGTATATTTTTAAAAACCTATCAAACTGTTTAAAAAAACTATTAAAAAAACATGAAATCTTTAAAAACCATTACTTTAGAAATTGATCATGAAAAAATGAAATTTAGGCAACTGAATTTGGATGATTACTGTTTAGACAAGAGTCCATGTTTTCTCACAATAAATAAATAAATAAATACATAAATGAATGAATACATAAAACTGAACAGCCAAGTAGATTTTTTAATATTTTTTGAAAGAAGGGACACCAGTCTAGTTTTTCTTCAAATTTTAGTCTTATTCCACTGAATCATTTTTCCATTATTTTTCCTCCATAAATTTGTCATTAAATGATTTGTTATTGATCTTTATACATGAATTGATCTCCATCCCTCGTGATAACTTCTTGTATTTTGTATCCAGCTTTTGTTTTTATGCTGAACTCAATGTCAAAACTTTGCTCATATATCTGTTTCTTTCCAAGGTGAGGTCGGGAGTTGTCTTTTCATTGTCTGTGTTTTGGCATTTTTGACAAGGTTCATTTTGACAAGGTTCATTTTGACAAGGTTCATTTTTGTTTCGTTTTCGTCTTGTTTTCGTTCTGGAAAAAGTGTTGATGAAAACTTTTGCTCCACAAAATTAGCACTTGCCAACAAACAGTTTGTGAAATGAATTAAAGGTGTTAAAAGTAGTTCAGCTCTCAGTGCACCTATATTTATCATTATGGTGACTTCTGTTTTTATTTTAAGCATTGTCTTATATTAAAAATGACCAAATCATTAAAATGCATTAGTATTTGTTAGACAGGACAGGTCATTTAAATTAGTAGGAAATCCGATGTTAGCACATGATGACTATTCCAGGCAAAGAACAGCCATGTCGTGCACTACATCTCCTTCTGGAAAGGGAAGAATGAAAATAAATGTGACTTGACTTGGCTTCCTCACCATTAGGCTGAGTGAGGGGGGGAGGGGGTGCAGAACTTGTGCCTACATTGAGTGGTTTACAATTTCCTGCCCTTTGTTACTGAGAAAAGAATGAATTGATGTAGCCTTCCCACCACCCACCTGTCTCCACCAGAGGTGGAACAATAAATCGATAACACAATATATCGTGATACTCCTTCTTGTGATATCTTATCCATACACCTGTGCCAAGTATCAGTATCTGAGTTTTCAACTTCATTTGCATAGATGCACATCTGAGTTCCTGTGAGGAGTATCTGGAGCTGTTCTGTCACGTTGGCGCTGCAGTGAGGGTGCATATTAAAACACTGAAAAATACGACTGACTCCTGCTTATTGAAAAATTATTTTGCCTTTTCCAGGGTAGTTCTTCACTTACAGATATCATAATGTATCACAGACGATTATCTTGCAATATACGACATATTGCAGAAATGCCTGTACCATCATTATTATGGGTAAAATATCTTGATAGTGTCCTATTGTGACTGATTCACACTAGAATGCGCATACACAACCCGAGGCAAACAGGTCAGGCCAGTTTCGTACAACATTTTGGAAATTATGTTCAGGTTCAGTCATGTTGGTGTTATTTTAGTGAAACAATAATGGATCTATAGTCTGTTCTGGACAACTTCCTGTACAATGCTGGAGTTTACATGACGATGCTGAAGACATGTAGGCTGTTTCAGGCAGTAAATGTAACCTAGCAACAGAGGACGAGCAAAACCTTAGGCCCGGGTTTGAACAAAAACATATGTGGCCCGATCTGCATTCTAATTCACACACCTAGTCTCCCACTGGACCGACAGTTTGAAAATCTGTACCCAAACCAACTACAAGAAATGACCATGAAACGTGAGGTATAACAGGTATAAAGAGACTGATCTTTCCAGTCTGTGCATTTATGACCTCTGGAGGGAATGCCAAAATGCAAGTTCAGCTTGCAGAGCACATTTGGCAAAAGTATTGAGCATTTCGAAAATGTGACATTGTTTTCAGCCTTCCACAATGTAGGATGGAAATGTCAGTTCTTGTGAGAACACTGGCCTGTCCATCACCAGGGACGGGTGCTCCTATATTCTTGCTTGTGCTTTACCCACTGGGCTGTACAGCAGCTCTGTCCCACAGTCCAGGACCAGCCTCCCCTGGCTCCATCGCTCTCCTTCTCTGGCAGAGCTTTGTGGCTGCGCAGTGTGCCTCCTGCTGGATGCTGGAGCTGCTCCTGCGATGTGATCTCCTTCCCGACGCCACCGGCTTCACCGCCTGCCCCTGCGGTCCCTATGACGGTCTGGCTGCACGTGTCAGCCTTCTTGGAAGCAGACACAGGTGGAAGCGAGATAGCCTGGGACCTTGATGCAGGGTAACAATGGGAGAGAGGATAAAGAGGTACAGAATAGAAATCGACTCAAATTGATTTTTCAGGGCCAGACTATTAGTAATCAAGGCCACATAACCAATGTTGAGGGCTGATATTCATTTGTAGTAAATTTGAAAATTGCACAAACAAACCTTGCTTTGAATAACAAATGTTTACCATTGTTTGAAAAATAAAGTGCATGGATGTTCCCAGTTGGAAAAAAAACAATGCTGTGTTTTGCAATCAATAAATTTAATAAATAAGTTTCTATATAACTAACTTAAACACAAATCCAGTATTGACGGGAATCTGCAAGGAATTATTGTGACTTTCTAAGTATTGTGATTTGATATTACATACTGCTCCATTTTAGACAAAGTTTAGGACTATTTTTACAATTAGCAATTATTTTATAATTCATTTTACAATTATTGAAAGTAATGTGTAAAGATGAGAAATATTTTTTTAAAAATCAACAAAATCAAATAAGCAAAGTTCAAAAGGTAAAACATTTTTAAAAAGATCAAATAAAAACAAAACAATTATAATTAGGATGTCAAGTACTCTATTAATCTAATTCTGCATGATTCTGATTTTGATGCAACTACAGTACTGTAATTTAACTGAATTGTGATTTCATTTTAATTCAATTTTTAAAATTCAACATAAATTCAGGGTCAGCATAGCAATACAAAAATGTTTGCCCTCCCTGAAGTCTAGTGAAGACAAGAAATTAAAGTTGTAACTGTATTATTAGAGACCTTCCCCCAACTGCTTGCTTTTGTTCTGTTGTCTTTCAGATGGATACGGGGCACCTGAGTGGTTTTCAAATCAGCCATCATGTAAATCAAAATTGAGATGCTGATTGTAAAAAATACTGAATAACGGCCCAGATAACTGTCTGGGACTGATATTTGGTCGATCCCTACAGTATGTGCCGAAAAGGGTCAGACAGAAGTAAGAACAGGGATGATATAATGAGATGCAATCATGCCAGCTAAAGATGGAGAAGAAGGTCAACAAAAACATTGTGGGTTTTCTCTTTCAGGCTCTCTGACAATGACAAGTAAGATGTCCAAGTGTCTATAGTACATTAAAGTAAATACCTGCTTTGTGGTGTGTGAATACAGGCCAACCTGTGTGTGTCTGTGTGTCCCAGTGCGTATGACTGTCCCCCCACTGGTGTCAGACCTGAGGAGGCACAAGGTACTAACACATGAGGGAGAGCAAAGCCACGGTGTCTGGCTGCACTGCGCTGGATAGAAATGGTGTAGATGTCATGACTGAATTTTCAGTATGATGTGAGGTATTCCTTCAAAATCAGTTTTGGTTGAGGGTTTCAGTTAAGGATTAAGTTCAAACTGTGGCAACTATAGTTTAACTTGTATGGGGTGTCCAACCATGTGCCATGCAGGGCCAAGAGCCTGCAGGTTTTCTTTCCAACCAAAAACTCCACCAGGTGATTTCACTGATTAGTCCCTCCTCTCTGCTTGAAGGTGAGGGAATCAGTGAAATTCAGAATCACTGTACTCTTCACAGGTCTCACACCTCAGTCATCAATTACTGACAGTAACAGCAAGAGAAGAGATGCTCAGTTGTAGTCAGTGCCTGCTAAGGGAAACACTGGCTGTAGCTGCTATTGAGGCACAGTCCATTCAAACTGTCATTTTCTATATGATAGACAAATAATAATAATGATGATAATAAAATCTATCAATTCCCCTTTAGTTCAGAAAGCATGCATCCATAATATATTTTTTTCCATCTACAGGATGGCAAGTCAGCCTTGCACTCCAGCCCTGAATGTTATGCCTTCCCAGAATAAATGAAGATTATTCTGTGCTTCAACTTCAACACAGTCATGTGAAAAAAATTCGGACGCCCTATGAAAGCCTGTTTTTTATAAGATAGTTAAACATATGGACATTTGATCTCCATTTTAACAATATTGAGAGATTCAAGTAATATAACTAAACAAATAAGACAGTAGGAAAGTTATTTTAAAATAATCCGTAAAATGTAATCTTTAAAAAATGCAATTGCTTGTGAGGAATAAATTAGGACACCCCCACGTTCAATGGCCTAATGGTATACAGGTTTATCAGAGCAGGTGTAAATGATTAGAACATCATTACAGAGCATTGTGTGGGAGGCTTGCCTTACTTAAACCTCACACATTTAAGTTTAAAGTTTAAGTTTAAGCTCTCCATCATAGAGTCCACCATGAATTCTTCAGTATATCAGAGGGGGCTTGAGGAACAGGTGAGACTGTCTGTCAAAAAACTGAAGCTGAAGCAGAACTGGACCCTGCAGCATGACAATGACCCAAAACAGACTAGTAAATCCACTAAAGACTGGCTGAAAAGTAAGAAATGGAGTGTTGTGGAATGGCCAAGTCAAAGCCCTGATCTTAATCCTATTGAGATGCTGTGGGTTGACTTGAAACTGGCCTTGCCTGCAAGAAACCCCTCAAACATCTCACAGCTGAGAGAATTCTGCACTGAGGAGTGGGAGAAACTTTCTCCCAGCTGATGTCAGAGACGAGGAGAGGGCTGCAAGAAACGTCTCACTCAAGTTATTTCAGCCAAAGGGAGAAACACCAGCTATTAGGACATAGGGGGTCCTAATTTTTTCCTCAGTTGGAAAATGCTTTTTTGTTGATTTCTTTTGTTTAATAAGTAAACAAGGTTAATTTTTGTTGTTTAGCTGCCATTACATCACCTCAAGCTACAGATACAAAAAACAAGATGTTTACATTTCTTAATAAAGAACTGAAGATTTGATGGGGTATCCTAATTTTTTCACATGACTAAGTAATAAAAACATTTTTGCATGCTGTAGCAGAGACACTGGAATTATCTTTTTTTGTCGTCTAGAGCAGGAAGTTTTAAATCATGAGCTTACGATGGTAGAGGGCTCAGAGTGGGCTCATTTACAATGGAGGATGATATCATCCATCAACCCAACCCTAAACAGAATAGCATCTAGAATTGTAACATATTCACATATACACCTGTGGAATTTGAAAACTTTAGAACCAGTTGAGGTTGAACTGGATTCCCATAGACAACCAGTATAGTTTTAATCAATTCTGTGATGAATGTGTAATCAATCAAACCGCCCATATTCATTATTTGTATTATTGGACAGATGAAACATATTGCACCAGAGTTTTAATATCAGGTACTTAGTCAAACTCTATTTCCCACGGCAATGCAGCTCAACACTGAAGCTTACCTGGCAGCTGTTTGTCCAGCAGTTCGACAGCATTTCTGCCCATGTGGCGACTGTACAGGCTGTGTCTGGCAACCAGACCCTGTTGGCTACCAGAGGAATGGCAACAGCCAGCAAAGGAGATGAGGAGAATGACCCGAAAACACAGAATATAGAGACCAGGGTAAGGAAGAGAGAGAACAGGAGTAAAAGAGGGAATGAAAGCGAAAACAGAAAGACAATTTCAATTAAAGACAAGAGTGAGAAAAAAGGGAACAGAAAGAGTTGAAAAGAAAAAAGAAAAGTAAATAAATCATAATTAGCAAACAGTAAAAACAAAACATGTCAAAGTAAAAAACATATGCATGGTGTATCAATGAAATCAAATATGTATAAATTAATAAACCACAAAAAGAAAGCTGGAGCAACCTTATCTCATGCCAGCTTTGAAATGCCACTATCAGTTTGTACAAATATGTTTGATTAATATTAATTCATACTTTTGACTGTTATATTGACATCAACAATAGGAAGTCTCGTGTTTGCAGTTTTGTGAGAGAGAGTTTAATGGATTCTTAAAAAAAAAAAAAAAATTACAGAAAGCAGATAAGATACAGCCATCATATTCCCGTCTGTTGGGCAGATACAGTAAAGTTTTCAAAAGACCTAAAAGGACACAGCCATGCTCTTTCTGTCGGTCTTTCTTTCCTTCTTCTTTCAGTCAAATAATTGAATTATTCTAATAATACCAGAGTCCTTTTCTCCATGACAGAGAAGTAGGCTATCTAACAAGCTAAGAAACCATAGCCACTCCTTTAAAGGAACAGGCAATGGTGGCAGTCAGAGGGAGATCAATGGAAGCTAAGCTGGGATCTATTAAGAGAACTGTTGAAATGTTACAATGAAAGGACAATACAATAAAATAAAAGGAGAAAGAGTATGAGAATACACAGCATTTATGAAAGTGAAAAGTAAAATTAGATAAACGGGGTGAATGAATCCAGTGTGAACAGACACGTGGAGGGGAGGGGAGGAGACAGAGAAAGAAACAGTGTTTAGAGAGGCCACAAAGAAAGAAAGCAGTGGTCAAGCAGAACAAATAGGTAGGAGAGAGTGAGGGCTGCCTCTTTGTACTGAATACAATAAAGTGACTAATGAGAGGAATGTAATGTCCCACTGCCAAGCTGAACAGACCTGCCACTGACCCAGGCTTTCTGCACACTGTAGCTACTAAACAGTAGACAGACTTACAGGCTACTTCCTCTCCCAATTCTCTGCAAATGATTTACTGCAATACCTCATTTAAAGGGATAGTTACCCATTTTGAAAAATGTGATATTGGAGCATCCAGCCCCTAGCATTCAAATCCAAATGTTAACTGTTAGTCTCCGGCCACTGAGGTGGACTTCCCCTGGCTGACATTCTGAAAAATAACTGTCTTAATCTAGTCTACATGTTAAATAATCAAAGTTTGAGATAAGGTGTACCAGATTTTTTACAGCACAAAATGGCGTAAACATGTTGCCCATAAAGAAAGATCAACAGTAAAACTATGTTCTTGTGCGTTCTCTGCACTCTGTTGTGGTGCCTGGCAGGAGGTACTGTACACGAAACGTGTTCAACAGAGGGGAGAAGAGGAAAAGAAGCTAGCCACAACATGAAGAAAACAAATGACAGCAAACTCAAGCAATCTACTGATACAGGAAGTGCAGAAGTTACCAGATCCTTCTGGATGTTAATAACAGGAAAAACATCACTGTAGAGTGGTGTTAAACCTTCTTTGAGTCTATTGAGGCTGTTTTAAGAATGGTAGCCAGAGAGAAGTCCGTGACCTATCCCTTTAAACGTGGTATTAAAAAGGTGCTACAAGCAGCATTTCAAAATCAATGAATCATTACTATATTCATTTTGAGAAATTTTTACAGAAATTTGATAATTTCTGTAAAAAGCCATCACAAAGAGAAGACTGGCAGCCTCAATCCACACATCATTTTACCCTGCATGCAACCACATTGGAGAGACGTCTGCTTCACAGGGATTCTTTAAAGGCATGCTGCTTTTCATCACACACCACGAAGAAGGTGCTGTCTTTTTACCACAAACAGTTAGAGTTAAAGCTTTCAGCCAAGCCCAAGATCCCCTTTGCAACAAGATGCAGCAGAGTTTATGGTCGTGGTTTTTAGAAATCCTAGTGCTAACAGTTTCACTGGTGTGAGACTGAGGCCACCAGTCACCTCCACTAGGGATGACAACTGGATATCTATATCTGATTTCTGTGTTATTCATTCATTCATTCATTCATTTTCCAAATTGACTATCCGTAAGTGATGCAGGGGGTGCTGGAGACTATCCCATCACTCATTGGGCAGAGGGCAGGGGAACACCCTGGACCAGTCGCCAATCACAGGGCAGTCAGACAAAGAAGCACATTTGCGCCTGAGGGCAATTTAGTATCTCCAATTCACTTGTTTTGCATGTCTTTAGACTGTGGGAGGAAACCAGAGCCCCCAGCAGAAACCCACGCACACACACAGAGAACATGCAAACTCCACACAGAGAGGACCCTGGCCAGCCGGCCGGGAATCAAAGCCAGGACCTTCTTGCTGTGAGTGCAGTGCATGCCTCCATATTATTGTTATTGTTATTATTATATTTTATGTTTTACTAGCAAAATGACCATGGCAAACTGTGCGATGACTGTTCTACTCCCTTCAAGTTCTGTGGTACGGCTTCAGCTTGCCTTTCCTTCATCCTCTATCACTCTAGTAGGAGGTATAGTGATGACATTTCTGCCCACAGAGATCATGAGCTCTAGCTTTCACACTGCGCTACCCGTTGCTACTACCCGCTACCCGTGAATTATGCAAATAACGGGTTTCGGTTTGGCAATGGCACCTGGCACACAGATTAGTTTAACTGGCGTAACGCCCAAACCACGCCTATGCATAATGTAATGGGTAGCGCAGGTGTTTTAGGGATAACGGCAGGTGTGCAAGATAGCAACTTCTGCGGGGGAACGCATCTTACGCAATGATAAATCCCCAAATAACGGGTTTAGGGACTCTGATGTAAGATAGGGCCCGATGTTTCTACCTGCAGTGATGATGTTTCTACACAGGGTTAGGATGTTTCTACTTGCGGTGGCTGAGCCGCAACGACATTTCTACCCTGGGCTGATGATCTTTCAACTCTGTGCTGATGACGTTTCTACCCAGGTGACTGTGTTTCCACCCAACCCATAGGGGGTGAAAAGCTATATGTGTGGCAGTGCTTACCTGGTGCGTCTTGCCCTGCAGCTGTCGATGTGAGGGGACTGGGGGTTCTGGCCCCTGTTGCCCCCAGGGGCAGGTGGCAGGTGGACGGGATGTGGGGGGGCCCTGCTGGGGGAGGATCCCACGCTGAGGGAGCGGGAGCACGGGGAGGATACCGACCGATGGGGAGAGAGGTGGGGAGCAAATGGCCAAGGCAGAGCCTTCTGCTCTTGACGTACCACTGGAGAGAAAAACAAAACACAAGATTGAGACGACAGTCCTTCATTTAATCCCGATGTCTCATAAAGATGAATGTCTCTTTTTCAAGAGAAAAAAAAAACACGAAACTGACATTAAATCGACAGCTCATACAGTTCAATCAGACAGTAGGATACAGGAAAGGCATTATCAAAAACTGTCATCAAAAATGGGAGGTTTCATTGTTTCAAAACCCACTGTGGAAGACATGAAATTCAGATTTCAAAGTGCTTTGAAATGCTTTTCATTTTTTAAGAATTAGTTCCAATTCTTCTTAAACCAACAGAATTGTTTTTGCCGGCCTGGACAAGTGTAATACATCCACTAGGGCAGGGGTAGGCAACCGTGTGCCGTAGAGAGCCGAGAGGCTGCAGGTTTTCAGTCCAACCAAAAACTCCACCAGCTGATTTCACTGATAAGTCCCTCCTCTCTGCTTGAAGGTGAGGAAATCGGTGAAATCACCTGGTGGAGTTTTTGGTGAGAATGAAAACCTGCAGCCTCTAAGCTCACTATGGCACACGGTTGCCTACCCCTGCACTAGGGTGATCAATTAACTCCATCCCCGTCGTGAGCAAGAACTTTCCCAGCAGTGTTCTGGCCCTTTGCTGCATGTCATCCCCTCTCTCTCCCCTGCCTGCCCTGTCTCTCTCTAACATGACTGTCAAATAAAGCAAAAATAATCTTAAAAAAAAAACAAAAAACAATCAAACAAAAAAAAATTATTTTGGTTTCACTTTCACCATGCTTTCCAGTCCCCTCGCCTCCAAAATGGCAGAGCTGTTTTCTGCCACAGTACTGCTAATGCACCACTCTGCAGGTTGACTATGGGACCATGCCCACTGCATGGTCATACAGTGGCAGTGCTGTGGCAGAAAATAGTTCTGCCATTTTGGAAGTGAGGGGACTGGAAAGCACGGTGAACAGGTCAACAGATCAAACTTGGTGGATGTATTGCACTTGAATGGGCCAGCAAGTACAACTATATGGGAAAGAATTTATACTTTAAAGTTCATGGCACCAGAAACCAGCTAACTAAACTGTCCAGTCATGTGTTTTTGTAGCATCATTACTGGATTTAAAAGACAAATATGTTAATAAATATGTTGCAGTTTCCCTTCTCCTTGTGTTACATCTCCATGATGTGTGATTTATTTTGTTATGCTCCACAACAAATCTGAACACAAAACCAAATGTAAAGTATCCAGTTTGTTGAGGGGTTGTTTGATAGCAAACAACCCCAAGATTATGTTATTCCAGAAAGCATTTGATTACATGGAAAAACCATCCATCTGGTCACCGATTAGAGTCAATATAGGACCTCGTGATGTCTCACCTTCTCTCTCCATTAGTGAGTAGGGTTTGATCTCTCCGTCTGGCTTTTTTGGGGGAACCTTTCTCAACTGTGTCGCTATGGAAGAGCATATAATTAGGATACAAACAAAAACACATCACTTGGACCTGGTGCAAACATCACCCTTTCCCTTTTACCGTAACCCTTTGACACCCAGGAGCCCATGTGCGGGCTTGTATTTTGCAAAATAATCTGAACAAAATTCACTTTATTTCTTTTTATTTTAAAAAGAATTTTGGTTTCATTTCATTTTTTTTTTTGGTAATTATATTTTTGGCTAATTTTCTAATGAGGTTCTTTTAATGTTTTACTGATTCTTTTGCTAAATTTCAAGCCATTTTCTTGTCATTGTTTACAAGCTTTCAGGGAATTTCTTTCTGATTTGCTCATTACATTTTTTTCCATGTTTTGGAAAGAAATCAGACAGATCAGTAATGCTGGATCGATGTCAGATGTCTTGTGCTTAAATTTAACCCTTTGTAACCTGATTCGACTCAGTTGATTTCCTTCCAAAAAATGGGAAAAAAGACGATTTGCTAAAAATGAATAAATGACTCATAAATGACAAAGGAACCAATAGAAAATGACATTACAATGGCTTGAAAATTAGCAAAAAAAATAGTATAAAATTGAGTAGTAAAATTGAATAGTAAAAAATACTTCACAAAGTACCTAAATCTGTAAAGAACAAAATTATCAATTATAATTTTGTACATAGAACATATTTCACCCCAGTTAGATTGCATAAAATGGGCACATCTGACTCTGATCTTTGTTGGCACTGTAAACAATAAAAAGGTACCTTTTTCATATGGTATGGTCTTGTGTTAAAATTAAAAAAAATTTGGGAGAATGTTACTCAGTCCCTTAGTCTTCTGAACTACACTGCTGGAGGAACCTGGTCCAAACACAAAAAACAGATTGTAACAACTGGATGCATGGCAGCTAAAAGACTGATAGCAACGCACTGGAAGGAGGCAGAACAGTTGTGGCTTCAAACATTCCTAGAGATGACTTCCATGGAAGGCGCCACATCAAACCTTTCTGATGTTTATAATGACAAACAACAATTATGGAAAAATATAATGGACTTCATTCGGAAAATACCTACCTTTCCCAGAATCTTGAGACATAATCTTATGGCAACATAAATGACCCATGCTTGATTTTGTTTGCTGCATTGTTGAATGTTTATTTAGTCTATTTCCTAGACCCTCACCTCACTAACTTACATATATGTATATTTTGTTTAATGGTGTTATTTATTTATTTATTTAGTTAATTAGTTAGTTATTATTATTATAATTATTATTTTTATTATTATTATTATCTTACTTTACTTTATTTTATTTTATTTATTTATTTTTATTATTATCTATTTAATTTTCTGCTGTTATTTCGTATAGATATGTTTTGGTATATCATTCATGTATGATATCTCCTATTTTCTATTTGCTGAAAAACAATAAAAGTTCAAGTAAAAAAAAAAAAAAAAAAATGTATAAAATTGTATACTTACCCAAAAATACCACAAAATTAACAAAAAAGTATGTCTAAATTCTGAGGAAAATTAAAATAAATGATCAATCAATAAATAAAAGTGGATTTTGTTCAGAGGGTTTTGTTCAAAGTCAAAGCCCATGGGCTTCTGGGATTCAAAGAGTTAAGGATCTGAATAACTTTCAAGAAATGATTCCTGGAGCTGCTCCATTGACAGTGAATGGAAAACTGACTTTGTGAACACACAAAGCAGCCAGCATGATTTTACATTCACGCTGGAATGATAATAAAGCCAGTGCAGATAAACATGCCACTCCCCAGTTTAATGTCACAGGAGCAGCTCCAGATTTTGTCTCATGATGACGGAACAGATAAGAAACCTGGTCGCCTGGTTCTCACCTTTAAGAAAGCAATGCTCATGTTCAAAATATTATCTGAGCTATCTATGACAACAAAAATTCATTATATTCTGTTTAAAACTAGATGTTTAGCTTCACGATGTTTTGTGTAGCATTTTAACCACCAACATATTACTGGAAAAATTAACAGTGATACCAAGTGCAGAGACTGGTAGAGGCTACCAATCTTCTCTACTGTCTTGAGTGTTTATAGTAATTATATGTATGTCTCAAAATTAATAATAAAAAGTAATGCTTTACTGATGTTAAAATGATGCATGTCATACCTTAAAGTTTGGATCCACACAAATTGACAGACATTTAGATACTTAAAGTAAGAGTTTACCCATTTTGAAAAATGTGATATTATTTCACTCCCCCTGGCTGTTCTGTAGGACAGTAGTGGCTCTATCGTCCTCTCATTGTTACTGAGTGCTGGATACTGGCTGGATGCTCCAAATGCTAACTGTTAGGACTTCCCCCCAGCTAACATTTGGGTTTCATAATGTGTAGCAGAATTTGTTTGACATCATTTGTTGCATTCCACCAGTAAAATGTACATACTGCTACCACGTACACACGGATGACAGTTTTCTTCAAATTACCATTTTAAAACTGAATCATTCCTGTTATCAAACCAATCCTGTTATTTATTTATTTCATTTGGGGTGGATTAAGGTGGTTATTTGTAAGACCATAAATATCCTCATGTTAACCGCCTCGGTTAGCATTTGGAGCATCCAGACAGTATCCAGCACTTAGTAACAATGAGAGGAAGATAGCACCACTACTGTCTTATGTAACAGCAAGTAAATATCACATTTTTCCAAACAGGTGAACTATCTCTTTAAAGGGGTCAAATGACAGGCAGCTCTCCTTGTGTCAGTCAGGCAGTTTGGGGGTTTGTTAGGGGCTGTGACTATCTGATGAAATGGTGACAGTCTGGGGCCTGGGACAGTGGTTCCAATATATGGCATGATATACAGTATATATGACATATATTGGGCCTAGACAGGCAAAAATAGCAGTGATGGGGAGGAAAACAATCTCTAGAATTATGAGTAAGGAAAGATGGTGAAAGGAAGTGTGACATCAACAGGGGGCATTGATATAAACAGAAAGACAAAGAGAAACAAGGAAGGGGGTTGGATGCTAGGGGAGCATATAAAACAAAAACAACAAAATATAGAAAATTCCTTACAAAAAGCCGTACATTCCCTGATCCGTCAGAGGAGAGGGAGGCGAGCCTGGGAGAGTTTGTTGAAACAAAAGTGTTTGGAACTAGAACAACAGCAAATCAGCTCTTGACTTCAGAGCCTTGTCCAGAATTACAGCCCTCTAAAATGCACAACTTATTTATAGTGGGCGATGATCAGGACCAGGTTTTTCATACATATATAGCCCTTTTCGACTACCAAGGATAAGCCAGAACGTTCCATTACCAGACACTTTTTAGAACCCATGACGGTCTGGGACTGCCTTTTGTTTCAGTTTCCACTGTATGAAGAACCATCAGTGAAGGGTAGGAGGTGCAACAGTACAAAAAATTGTAATGTACTTTGTAGTCCTGCTACTTTTTTCTCTTATTTTGAGGCACCGTTTGGCTGTGCACTCCATGTCCAGCACTCACAAGCACTGGGAAATCTTTAAATTTAATTTCTTGTTTCTAATAACTCGAGTCACACTCCTGACAAACACTGTAAAACTAAAAGTCGAGTCAAACAATTGTGATGCATCAAACTACAGTAACCTATTTTAACCCACGGCTTTTTGACAAACTATCAGCCTGAGGCAACTTTTCGTTCTCCTGCACACCCATGAAAACCAGCCTTCTTGTCATGTGTCGCTCTCTTCCACGGGACAGTAGCAGCACTCCAGGTGAGGTACTACTAGGGCTGGGCAATATGGACAAAATAAAATATTACAAATATTACAAATATAATAAAATTCTGACTGAATTCATGGATGCCAATATTTTGACAATATTGTAGGAAAGACTATTGGTGCTTTCATGAAATAATTTATACATATGAAATTGTTCACAAATGGTTATTATTAACATAGATATGATAGCCAATCAGTTCTGAAAATCATACCTCTTTACTGTAATGCAGCCTTTAAAACCAGGACAAAATAACATGTATGCCAGATCAAGATATTACGTTATTCAATAACCTAAATGATATCTTGTCTTATATCACGATATTTATGTTGATATATGAATATATATCGATATATCAACATATTGCCCAGCGCTAGGTACTGATAATTATTTGTTAAATGCATTGCATTGTTTTGACATTTGTTGTAGTCCTCTGGTAACACATTTTTATGGAAGTATTGTGAAGTTGATGCTTGACCAATCACGACAACAGCCCTGCTAGCTCCTCCTAACACCTCTGAAGTAAGGCTCTAATTAGGTTGCAGGAACTTTATCTGGAACCATGTTGTTGCCAGCTGAAATGATTTCAGAACGTGTGAGATTGGCTTCATGATACGGCACACCTCGCTGAGTTCTTACAGTCGAAAAGGGCTAATATACTTAGCACGGAAATTAAAGCTTTGTTGTGCTACCAAAAGCATGCGTTCACTATAGCTAAAGCTATAGCATGCAAAATGTGTTTTACAACTGAGCTTAAATATACTCATTTACAAGAGTGTGTACTTATTTTTTGATAACAAGCAGTGTTTACAGTTAGATCAAAGGTAAGGCAGGTAGATTGGGGCTGGTTTAGAGATGTAAGATGTATGTCCAGCCAATAACACTGGAATGTTTGTAAAGGCCAGAGGCCACCCACTCCACATTAGGCATGGCATGAAATGGCACTATGAAGACACAGGCGCTCACGCCCCGCAGCTCATGTTACCACAGATGACAAAAGCAGTTACTTAACCACCATTTTCAAAAGGAAATATGGCAAAACTGAAAACATGGATCTGGTGTTGAAAAGATACCTGATCGATTCAGGAAGAAGCCATCAAACACCACAAAGTTGTTGACCTAGAGAGAAAAAGAAACACAATAGCTTCATCATTTAGCAACACAATAACTTTAAAGAATGATTTATGTGAAACGGGGCTAATTAAAGCTGCAATTTCAAACTTTTTTGGCACAAAATAATAACGAATGAACAGGATATTAGACATTATCAGTCCGAATGATCACTGACCCTGTGTGTTCACATCTAAATATCCCTATTTATCTGAAATTGGCTTTTCAGTAATACTAGGATGTTTTAGGATGTATACCACTTGGGTGATGAGCTCATGTGGCAGTGGCATTTTTTTGTTAATTTTTGTTACACGATTCATGTAATAGCCAGTGCTACAGCTGATGCCGGCACACCATTTAAAGAGTTCACTTTGCCCTTGCCACTACAAATCAAGAATCGGCAAGCGAGCACATGAACCCATGAGTTAGCATTTGTGAGCCATGGGTTCCCTGGTCAGGCCATGCATTTATTGCAGGTGCAAACAGAGAAGCTTCCAACTTCTGAACAGGAAATATCCCCCAGAAAGGGCTGCCAACCCATAATTCTGAGGTAAAAAAAAATCTGGGTTTTCCAAGATCTCCAACTTTGAGAGGTCGTTCTTTGACATCACGCATACACAAGAAAGACCATGCCTGTGCTTTTTCGAAGAAAGCTGGCAGTGACATGATGTAGGCAGAAATCGATCAACTGCTTTAGTTTGTTTTAACCTGATGTCCACTTTAGCATTCTGCCTTCATTAAATATGTGTGGTTCAAAAATCGAAAAGAAGGGCATTAAGTTTGTTTTGAAGAAAATATGTAGGCCTAAGTACCATAAACCTTTGTATACAACTGGGCTTAGCAACAGCAGAGGAAAAAAAGGACCTATAACGCCAAACATACAGCAGTCAAGACACATAAAAGTATGATGAACATTGCTGTTGCTTCTCATAAGAACAGGAAGGGAGCTGCAAAGAACTGTTTGGATATTGCTAGTCAGCTGGGATCCTAGCCAGTTTTCTTGGCTTCCTACTTAGCAATCTAGTGATGCTGTAACATTTAAATGTTCACCTTTAAGTCTGTAAACATCCAGATCCATGATGGCTGTCATATAGTCAGCTATTTCCTAGTTACTTAATATCTTGCATAAACAAAGTGCAGAAGATAATGCTTCCTTTTTCTATCCTATTGTGTGCAACATCTTGAATTCTCATTAGCAGCATAAACCCAGCCAATAAAGAGACAATTAATTTATTATTAAAGACCTATTCACAATCACAAGTGCACCACACTTTTAAAATAGTGATGAAAATAAACTACCCAAGTTGAGATGTGGCAAAAAAAAAAAGGTCGACTCGAAGATGCTCTACATGTCTGGTGTAATCACAGCATGTAAGTAAGTCATATAAAAGAAAAAAATTTCACACTCTCAGATAAAGGAGATGCCATTTTCCGTTGGCCCCCTGAGGAAAGCCAATGTTTTAGATAGCGTCAGTCACTAGGACTGGAAGGCAGACAGCTTGTTTTAGTGCAGCTTTGATATGACAAAAACTAACAGCTCACACAGGGACACAGTGTGATAGCAAGGTGCAGACACAAAGCAGCAAACTGTACCTGAGGAACGCTTTCTGTCAAGCAGTAGTGCTTTGACAGGAAAGACAGGAATTTGGGCGAGGGCCTGTCGTAAGCCATCAGCACGGGCTCCAAGTGTTTGTGCTACAGTGGGTAAGGAGAAGATAACACATAGCAATCAACTGTTTGCACATACAATACTGTTGTTAGGAATATGTTGGTGTTATGTCTTTCCAGTTCCCTGCAACATCACTCCATAGGCTAGTGGCTCTCAACCATGAAATATCAAGGCCTGAGAGTCTGCAGGTATTCAGTCCACCCAAGAACTACAGCGGCTTACTGCAGTGATAAACACACCTTCAACACCAGATGATAAACTACACAGGAAAATAAGCTGCTGTTGTGGTTAGCTTAAGTCAAAACCTGCAGACTCTTGTCTTAAACCACTGATTCAAGCTTCATAAAATAAGTCTTAAAGGGATAGTTCACCCATTAAAAAAAAAAAAAAAATTACAATGGCAGGAGGCAAAGAGTTAGCATTTCGAGCATCCAGCCAGTATCCAGCACTCAGTAACAATGAGAGGAAGATACCACCACTACTGTCCTACAGTTTTTTCAAAACGAGTGAACTATCCCTTTAAAGGTGGAGTGGGCCAGGAAATCTATTTTATAATACACTTCATAAACATGGTTCAGTACAGCACTTGTCTAAGCAAGCAATAAAGCCAACAGATTGTGTGTTTTGCCCTCAACAAGTCAAGTCAGGCTGTAAAGGTCACTGTAATCAAGCCCTCCACTACACTGAGTCTGGTTTCAGTAGTTTCCCCTGTGTGCTTCACCTGCAGCATGAAATCAAACAGCTCAAGCCCGTAGCCATGTCGCTGCAAGTTGTCTGCAATGTAGAAATCCAAAACACACAGCGGTTCTGCCTCTATGTGCGCCCCTCGCTGGTCCTGAGGGGAAATTACATCAAAAGAGAATTTCAGAGGACACCACCACAACTGACAAGGACCAGTTAAAAGTATACATAAATGATGGCCAGCTGAAAGCATTTGGCATTAAACAGAATATGCATGTGATGGAAAACACAAAATAATGATGGGGCAACTCACAAGCAGAAATAACTTCTTGTAGCCGACCTTGAGAAATCCCACGATTACACCACGTCCGCTGTAAGTATAAGTTTGGGTTGGGGGGAGGGGGAATTAGTAAAGATTTGACTCTGAATAACTTTCAGGCGAAGCTGGCGGCTAACATCACACATCATTAACCTAGTTTTCCACTGAATGAGAGGCAGTCTCCTGTGAACATCTGCCATGAGCAGTTAAATGCCATGCCTCCTATGCCAAACCGCTACAGTGCATGCTTTGTGAACAGGGTATGACTCAGTGCTGGTGAAGTGACCGAGACCAGCTGAGGAGTACCAGCCTCAGTAGAGAAACACACAGCGAAATGTGCGTGCGTGTGTGTTTATGTACAATATGTGAAAGCTAAAAGGGGAGGTACCCATTTCTCTCGCCATCCTTAAGCAAGTAGAGCTGGTGCCTGTTGGACTGCAGCTTTGAACCACTTGTTATTGGTGCTGTCAGCTGTTGGGCCTGTAGAGAGCAAGAGTTTACACTGTTAAACACTGGTTTTCAATGCAACAGGGCAGTCTTTTCTCTTCCATGCAGTCAGCTGTCCAGGCATGCAAGGGCTCTTGGGTGTAGAAAATGACCTAGGACATGAAACACATCTCAAAGGACCATACCAGTGATTCTGTACATTTAGTGAAGTATCTACAAAATATGTAAACTTCACATTTCTGCTAATCTTTTCCAAAGCAATCAGTCATATTTTAAGCTTCCATCTCTGTAATAAGGTCACCTACATTCATTTTCCTAAAAGCACCAGCACTATTATGTTTCAGTGACTTATAATTGGTTTCTCTCTGGAAAATACTCCCCAGGGAAACATTTGTTTTACACAGCCAATTATCAGTTTGTGAATGGTGATCGCTTTGTTAGTCACAGACACAGAACATTATAGGGTGGGTGTTCAACCAAAAATTCAAATTTGAAAATCATGGGATTTTGATAATATTTTGTGAAACTTAAAAAATGGTTTGTACCTATGTAAAAAGTTGGTTAAGTGCAGTAAATGGGCCAAACAAAATCACTGGTATGGTGCACAATATGCAGCATGTTTTCAGAAAAACACACTGCCTTCAAGCTTAGTACATTCACACACACAAACAAAGTCGTACCTTTGCTGAGGCTCTACCAAGTTCATCAATAACTGTGGTTATCTGGGCTTGAAGATCTGGTCTACAAAGAAACATAAGCATAAGAGTAGAAAGTGATTTATTTAATGTTGCCTCAGCAGCAGCTGTACTGTCACTGAAGAGGAAGGCCTGGCTGGTTGACATATTAGCAGCCAATAGCGTTTGACTATCTGACGTCATGTAGATGAAATGACATTGGGTGTGTTGTGATGTTAACTGTAGCCACGGGATCATCCGTCCTGTCGTGTGTGCAGAGCGTGATGCCGAATTCTATTGAAAAACCTGACAATTTAATGCCGCCTCGCTTATTTGTAAAATTACACATTACGTGGTGCAAACTTCAGACCTTGCATGAAACAGTAGATATGTCTGATCATTTCGGCATATAGATCTTGCATCAAGCTGCACTTCATTTCCAAAAAATCTCAACTTTTTGCATTGCTTTAAAGTGCTCACTGTCACCCTCCATGGTGTGCTGTTATTTTAGGGGTACAAGACCGAGGGGAATGACAGGTGACTTAGATGTATGGGTGGATATTTTATGGAAGTAAGTCCTACTTGTTAGTAAGTTAGAAATCTATCAAACCGAAGATTCTATGATTCTATTCTACTTAGGCTGTAAGTAGGGTTTATATATAATAGACTGAAAGTCATTTTGTAGATAACACTGCTGTTTATAAGCCGCTATTGAATTGCAAGATTTTTAAATAGAGTTTGGTGTCACATTTTCTCCACTGCAGAGAGGAGCTAGTAACTGTAAGCTAACGAAACAAAGAGAAAAAGCAGAGCAGAGTGGTGGCACTGAATTCGAACTTACCTCCCCACTGATTTACGACCTGCGGCGAGGTTCTGGTCCAAGACAGTGACCCTCTCAGAGAAGAGGTGGTTAATATCAAAGGGAAACTCCATGTCTCTCAGACAGATTAAGTGGGTAGCTAGGCAGGGGAAACAAAGCCAATTCCTACAGCAGAGCTCCAGCAGGTGCTTAGCTAATGGGGCTACCGCTGGCTATTTCGCAAGGAAGCTAGCTAGAATGATTCCTTGCACAAAACACGGCTAGCTGCTAGCAACCTGGAGAAAAAACATTGCACTGGCAGAACCTCAGTGATGCAAAATAAAAGCTTTGAAGCTGTAGAAACAGGCACCTGCTAGTTACATTGTTGCTACAGCTTCATTGTGTCTGTTGTGTCACTCCCCGGCAACCAGTACCGTAATGTGTCTAAAAGATGCGACTACAAAGAAGCGTCTGCATTTAGAACTACAGTCCCCCTCAATCCACTCTCACATGGAAATTAGCCTCCGCATAATGCAACGTTTCTGCAAAAGCGACAATTTTACTTAAACGAAGATAATATTATTTGGGAGGCATAATAAAAAATTACTCGATAACATGGACCTGGCATACGTCTAATTGTCAACACATGGAACATGAATGCTCCCCTGTTGATGTTTTTGATTGAATTATTTTATCAGGCTTCTATGCATTTATGTCTTTATTCTTTCTCCTCATTAGAATGCCGAAATTTCAGTATCATTACTGATCTCAGCTATGCTAATGCCCATATGGAAGGTAACCCACCTTGACATATATCTATCTAGTGATGTTTAGAGACCATGGCTTATTTATGATTTCATTCTTTCATTATTTATTCCATGCAATGTCTATGACACAGTGGTGAACCCGTTATATGTAGAGGGCGTGGTCTATGCAAGACTAGCTCCGCCCAACAAAGAGCCCCACCCAATCTTCCAGCTGAGCTTCTCTGCAAATCAGTGTATAAATTGATCACTCAAAATGTATTTAATAATGAGGATTACAAGTTCAGATTAATGTGGTGATATTTATTTTTGTTTCTTTTTCTGAGAATTGGGAGACATGGACTGATGTTGGGTTATCTTGTTTAAAATTAGATATGCCAAATTGTCATGCTAGAAATGCCAAAAGGGTAAAAAGGCGTAGGTAGTGTTACAAAGGGCTCTAGTTAACACCTGGTGCAAAGCTGTGCCAAGCAAGCCACAAGTGTCTTTGATAGTTTACAAGCAGCTCAGTTGTCATTATCCTGCGTAGCACCCACATTGTGTAAATAGCAAATGCACTTGCGCCCATCTGAGCACCCATAATAGTAAGTGCAAGCATGCCTGGTTTTTAAAGAGAATGCATGTTACACTCAAAACACACCCATGATCAATTAAGAGACTAAATATATCCCTTTTGAACAATGTGCCTGGCGCAACCACCCTTTTTCCACCATTAACCTTTGTATTGTGTTTGGGTCAAACTGACCCATTTCACGTTAAAATATGTAATAAATGCCATATATTATTGGAATAAGGCTTCATGATATCCTCAACAACAGCAATGTAAAAATATAACGAAGGGATTTAAACCTTTTAACTGAATATGAGTGGTATATTGTAAGTCTTTGCACAGTAAAAATAAAATTTGAAACAGTGATTGCATGGTTATGAATGCACAATAACTTAGTTATGAGGAAAAAATGCTATTGGATGATAATCATTGTTTTTTTTGGGGGGGGGGTTTAGTTAAATCATAGCATTTCAATTTGATCCGCTAAAACAAAAGGTGTGGGCAACTTTCTAACACATTAGAATGGTTAAAATAGTAAAGGTGGACTTGGACACGTCCTAAATGCACTTGCATCATGCTCCTCAGACTATGGGCTCAGATGATTAAAATGGAGCCCAAAGACTTTTCAGTGGTAGTCACTGTAGCTTTATATTACATGGTATTTCAAAGCTAAGGAATCTACACTCAATGATTGTCCTGTCTCTGAATTTCCTGTAGCAATCACAGTCTTAGACTTTTGTTTTATTTGGAGGGTCATTAATCAGTTAATTAATTAATTATGAGTTTTGGGACTACTTTGCTGTACAGTAAACAAATGTTCAGCATGTTTCCTTTTGAGGTTTTGACTGTGTTAAATGAGAGAGTATAATCTACCATAACTCTAGAAATCTATATGGTAACTGCAGATGAGTAGCTGCTCAAGGTTCAAATAATATATATTTTTAAATGGGGCAATCCCAAAAATGTCTTGCCTCAGAGGCACAGAGTCTATTCAGAATACCATTTCATTTATGTACCAGACACATTATGATCTTCACTGCCTGGATCAATTACCTTAACAAATACATGAGCCAATTTCTGATATGTTACAAGACACCTGATAATATACTAAATTAAACTAAATAAACTACTACTACAGCATATACTGAATAGTTTAATTTCTACATCAGCACTGATAGCTGTAAATAGTTTTTAAAAATTACTAAAAATATA
>OMLB01011684.1:2255-14760 GCA_900302555.1 Myripristis jacobus | reverse complement strand
AATTAACTATCCTGGGGAATCACACTGTACAGCAGAGCATGGATACATTAGACACACACAGTTCTTTCATAGACTATATATATCTATATAGATATAGATATAGATATATATAGATAGATAGATAGATAGATAGATATAGATATACATAGACACACACACACACACACACACACACATATATATATATATACTGTATATGTGTGTGTATGTATATATATATAGATATAGATATAGATATAGATATATAGATAGATAGATAGATAGATAGATAGATAGATATATGTATATATATATATATATACATATAGATATAGATATAGATAGATAGATAGATAGATAGATAGATAGATAGATAGATTTCTTTTCCTCTTTTCACTATTCATGTTGGTTTTATTTTATTTTTAGTATTTACAATGGATTCTCTTAAAAAATGGATGGATGGATTTAGAGCAGACACTAGTTAATGGCACTGTTGCCACTAGAGGGTAGTATCATATGAATTGGACACAAATAGAGAGTGTGAGTCAAAGCAGTGTTAAGCAGTGCAATATCTTGAAACTTTAAATATTTACGGCTGAGTATTTGCAGTTTTCATACTAGTGGAGCACTATTTCTGGCTGTTATGAGATATAAAATCCTGCCAAGAATATTTTTTGTCTGCAGAACTGTGCCTTCTAGAACTATGGACTTCACATCATTATACGTCATGGTAATTGTTACATTTCAAGATTTCATATAGACAAACTAAGGTCTCTTTTCAGTAACAAAGCATTGTGACAATACCTTGTGTCACAAAATATGCAATTTCTCAAATTTATCATCGTAAATGAAACCATTCTTTTTTAACCATGTAGAATGATGGAATGAAAACTCAAAAATTAATTCCAGTTACAACACTGACCAGATATTGAATGGGATTCAGTGACAGCGTAATTAAGAATAGGCCACAACCAGTATTTGCATCAATAGCAGCGGGAACATTGAAGACAGATTCTTACCCATCTCCCCACACATAGCGCCCAGACAGAGGAGAGCCACATGGGCAAACCTGTCTGGATTTAAACATCAATTTAGATTCAAACCTGTTGCTAAAAGCCGCCTACTTTATTTGATGGGAAGAAGTGGGTCACATATGTTTGCCCTTGCAGTCTTTCCTCACATTGTGGAATGGCGGAGCCCCAGCTGCAGCATCAGGGTTTTTAATGAAAATGCAAGGCTATACAAAACAGGTACAATCCAGGCTTACATTCCCACGGCTTTGTTAACAGTGACAATGGGACATCGGGGTATGATTTTTAGTGACTGGAGTGAATGGGTCTGTGGAGTGTGTCCATCACCCAGCCCCAGGTATCAACCTGACGCATAGAAACTCACATCTATCAACTACCTGAGCTACTGTACCTCCCACAGTGCAGGATGCTGAGTGCAGTACATGCTGCTGAACTGTTGCTACACATATACAGACACAGTTTTCAATTTTGTTTGATATTTTGACATTTTCTATTTGCAATACTGAATGTAGAAATACATGTTCTGTTTCTGTCCACCAGATTTAGCTGGTCTTTGTTTTTCAAGATTAGAGTTGCATTGTTGGTTTGCAGAACTGAAATTTCAAAAAAATATTTATGCAATTTACAAATCAGAGGAAATATCTTTTTTTCATCATTGGAAATGCTGTTCCAGATCACCACCCACAGCAAACATTGTAGTGCTGTGTGCAACTTATGACGTGCAAATCAGAAAATCACAGAAGACAATACTGACTCAGGGGAAACCCTTAGCTCTGATAATCCATTTTTAATTACTAAAATATATTTGTGGATATTTCTATGACACACTCTTTTTAATAATGATCGATATTACAGTTTTTAACTTTACTGCAGTGTACAATATTACTAACTTAAGATCTTAAATATGCTATGCCATTATCTGAACTCTCTTTGAAAGGAAATGATAACAGCAGACACTTTTATTTTTTGTTAATCATTATAGCTTATGGAACTGCTAGCTATGATATTCCTTACTTTAATCTCAATATTTTTGATACTGAATTAAGAATTACTGCATGTATGGTCAGATATCCATGTGATAGTGGAGATAAAGCGCTCAGGTTGCAGAGAGCGCAGGGTTCATGAGGCAGGCAGCTATTTGCATTCAGTGGCAGGAGCGTTTACTTTGACAAATAGGAACAGCAAAGGGAGGCAGCCGACTGCCACTTAGTTATTAACAACTCCTTCACCAGTGATTTATTTGCCACTTTTGAAGAGAGGGCATAGCTATTAGGTTATTATCGGGAAAATTAGCCCTGTTTAAGCAGAAGGCTATGACCATACCTGACCCCTTAATATACTTATAATGATGCCATT
Source organism: Myripristis jacobus (assembly GCA_900302555.1). Taxonomy (NCBI): domain Eukaryota; kingdom Metazoa; phylum Chordata; class Actinopteri; order Holocentriformes; family Holocentridae; genus Myripristis; species Myripristis jacobus. The sequence continues at coordinate 12,394 of OMLB01011684.1, read as the reverse complement.
TACCATACATATCTGAAGTTAGCCTCTTGTCGGACATGAGCCAAACAAACTAGCCCAGGGCAGACTGGGCCCAAATACTCAGAAAAGATCTACTTTGTGCATGTGTCATTCCACCGCTGAAACACCTATCTGTAGAGCAGAAATCATTAACTGCATATTCCTTTCCCCCTGCCTCTCAGCGTGGATAATATTGTAAAGGACTCAAAGGTGTTGGCCCAGTGTTGTCTGTCTGTTTATGCAGCCCTGTGGGTCAAATTCTTTGAAGCTCCTCATTTTTTTTTTATCAATTTAAAATAATCAAATGATACTCTGTGCTTTGTATTAATTTTGCTTGACATATGCTATTGCAGATTTCATGATGCACTGTCTGCAGGTGTGGGCCATTGATCTGGACCTGAGATACAGTGACCAGCTGGCCATGACCCAGATGCTACTGATGATGACTGGTGGAACGCTGGATTGCCACACGTGCCATTTAGAAGTGCAAGTGCCAATCAAAGACAAACACTCTGCACATCAGATAGCAGCCAAAGTACCATTTTTAAGTCTGCTTCTTGTGGCAATATTTATTATTTCACATTTTTGTTAAATGCGCAAATGTTTTTTTATGTTGAATACTTTCACAGATGCTTTTGGCAGATTATGTAATTAATGTTTGACTTCAACAAGACTAAAGTAGCTGGTCTAAAACATGCAGAGGTTTCAGAACTAATTATTTTACCACCACAGTAATCACTAAGATAGATCAGTGTTTTGCTTTTCATTTTTGTTAAATACAACTAAATACTGTAATTACGCACAGAGCTCAATTGATGTTTAGGTGCTGAATTCATTATCATTTTGATAGATGAGCCTAAATAATCAACACATTAATAATTCATACTATATTCATTATGCATGTGTATGCATGCTTGAACACCTCATCAACCTGGTGCCAGGCCTTAAACAATAGAGTTCTTTTATTAGCAGCATGCCTGAGTTTACGCTTGTTAATCCGCGACTTGTATTATTTTATCAAACATTCATTTAGTTGGAGGCCTAGTGCTTCAGAACAACATTGAGCCACTGCAGTGGTTAATGGCTTTAGCAGTGGCCATCATTAGGAGCCTGCATATTACAAACACAATTAAATCCCTGCTGGACACTTTTATTGTTGTGTGAGGGTCGAGTGTTTGATAACTACAAACACACGGCCATCACAGCGAGTTATGGGCTATCGCCTGTTCTTACAGAGGCTTAGTCCTGCTGGTGTTGTCTCCCCAAGGTGCCTGTGAATCAGCCTCATTTTTATCCTTTTGAGCCCTGCCACTTTTAAGTAATCAACCTCTCTGGTGATACTCAGGACACACATATTCTCGATCACTTTTATTTCTTTACTTTATTGTGGTGATACGTGTCATATTATTGCTCACTCAGTGATGCATTTATCTCATGATTAATGCAAAAATTTGTAGCCCCAAAACTGTAGTTCATTTGATTGGCATCATACAATTAAGTTCATCTTGTATTTGGCATGTCTTCCAAACATTAATTGTTCCTCCCTGCAGTTAATTAAGAAAGGCCCAACAGTTTACCACATGTGTCCCACACTCATCATGTTCACTAATCACACATACTCCCTGAACTCAACATTGACCCTAAGGACATGTGTACATGGTTCAGCCATCTTTGCTCTAGCCATGTTGGCACTGAATGCACCATGGCACCACCAATTATGCTGTTGCCCCAAACATAATTCAACATAAAAATAATTTTGCCACCGTTAGGATTCATAGAAAGGACTAATCATAAACCCTATATATATATATATGAAAAGCAATCACACACCCGATGGCATTTTTTTTACTATCTGTCTGTTTGTCTTTGTTGCTTCATTTCTATTTCTCCACAGCATCCAGTGGCTAATCATTACGCAGTTATTGGGAGTCGATTGTTTCACACTATCCTTTCCATGGTGCACCACACTGTGTTTCTGAAGATGTGCAGGGCTCAAGGCATTGGATTTGACATGAAGGTAAAACACTGTCAGGGTTGACCCATTGGCCTCATCATGAAGATTACGGCTCGTTTATTTTTGACAAACATTATATGATCTACACTATATTGCGTACTGGAACTTTTCTTGTGGCTGTTTAATTGTAGAGGAAGCAAGGCACTGTTTTCGCTCTCCATGACAGCAGTGGTAGAGGGGGTCTTGGCATGATGTAAGTATTTTAATATTGCATTGCATTCATACACACATTCTAGTTCTACAGTGTTTCCTTTACCAAAATAAACTACACCCCTTCTTCTCACCTGGCCCCTTACTGTGAGTCATGCACATATCTGTCAATATACTGATGAAAACATATAAATCCATATAAATAGGTAATAAATACCTATATAATATGTATATATAATACATAATATAATTTATTATTTATGAGCATGTACTGTAGAAAAAATATTACACTGTGTCTGAATGATATCCTATGTTTAGATTTAGTTTACCTCCCTCTGTGAGCGTGGATGTGCACATAAAATGACAAGAGTATTAGGTGGATGAAAGAGTTGTACAGACTAGAGAATAGAAACACTTCTTTAAAAGGATTAAGATGTCATCTCTGGCTTTGTAAATACCATTATAATTCCTAGCATTTTAACATATTTATCACACAAATCCTGAAGCTTACACAGTGCTGTAACAGTTAAATCAAGTTCTCCGCTCACATCTCCCCCTGAAGACCGAGGATGCTGTCGGCTGAAAGTTTTCATTTAACCACCACCAGATAAACAAGGTGACTGTTTCTTAGCTGGCAACACAGGGATCATTAGTAAACTCGTTTGTTTGGGGTGTCGTTAATAGAACCATCTCAGAAGATCTCCAGGGAGCCCTAGTGACCTTTGCTCGGAATCTGTCAGTCATTCATCAGGAGATATCGTCTCCTAAAATGCAAGGAGAGACTAATTTCAAGGTACCATGTCAATGAACAACGATCTCTCTTGTCATCTGCATCATGAGCCTATAGCGTATATTCAATTAAGCTGCAGTCAGCGTGAATGCTCTTTTCGGCGAAAAAAGATGTGGCCAGTTAATGAAAAAAAATAAAAGTAGTGAAATCAATGCAAGTACTAGAACGATTCTGCTCATCTGAAATTGTAATGGATGGTGATCTAAATTACACCTTTCTTTCTTTTGTTTATTTAAGGATCTGATGAAGGAAATAGAGCGTGTGTCTCAGATGACTGGCCAGAACAAAATACGAGCAGTGGAGGATAACACAGCTATTCCTTAAACAGCTGGGTCACTGATACAGCTGCCAAGTTAAGTCATTGTGTCTGTGCCAACTTTGATGTTCAATTATTATGTGACTTCATGAAGGTTGAATATGTTAGCTGAGCCACAGGTCAAAACTGATTAAACCCATCCAATAAATTCCTGAAATATCTTTGTCAGTGTTACAGTAAAGAGTTTGGTTGTCTCTTTGGACTATTGGTATACACCTTAAAATTGGAAGAAGAAAATAAACTTTATTGTGCATCTTCATGGTTTTCTTGTTCTAAATTCACATAAATTCTGCTTGCTCAGTAGGATTCATTTAAGGAGTTAGAGGAAATGTATTAAACCACCTAGTAGTAGGTTTTCTTGTGTATTCTCACTGGGTAGTACAGGTTTCGGACAGAGCACCTGTCTTATGAGGTGTCTCACGCAGGCCTGAGGGTAATGTTACCCTCCCTCCCTCTCCGGAAGACTGAGCAACGGAAGCAGCTAAGTCTTAGTTAGTGTTAGCTGCTGATCATCCCTTTCAGGGGCCACTCTGCAATGCTGTTGGTGAAGTTGCTTTTAGATGAAATAAAGTTGTTTGGATGACATCCATAGAGTTGACCAATGCGTACTTCCATGCCCCTCTCAACAAGGGTGTGGACAGGATGTCCAGAGGGGGCCCGCCCAAGGATGAGAGCGCCAAGTGCCCCCTTTGGTTCTCCCTGAGAACAAGAGATGCCCCACCACTGGGGGTGGATGCGCTGGCACATCCATAGCTCCTTGGGCTCACTCTATACATTTCCACCCCTGGGGCTGATGCTGCTGCTGCCCCACAGGGTTCGGACACAGTGCCTTTCAATACTCATCAGAGCCAGAGAGCGTGGGAGCCAGGTGGTTTCCAGACCTGGTCCAGCTAATAGTGGTGAGTGCACTGCCAATCCCGGACCTGCCCACAGCCCTGCAGCAGGCAGAAGTCCCAGTCTTGTGCTGGGATGGCATCTCATGATTTGGAAGTTCAGAGGATGAGATTGGATGACATAGATCTCCCAGATGTGGTTGCTGCAGCTATGCTTCCCCTACCTCCAAGGCTCACGCCACCCTTTGGTGAGGTTTTGTGGACTGTGCTCCTGCCAGGAGATGCTGCAGTTCCTACAAGACTTGTTTGATGGTGGCTGCGCTGCTTCCACTTTGGGAGTGTTTGCAGCAGAGATCACAGTGGGCCACAATGGTTCTGCTTTACAACCAGTAGCCACCCTCTGGTCAAGTGCTTCCTGTTCGTCTGTGGGACTGCTATAGTGTTACCATCTGATTGGGCGGTGAGTGCCATGCAGTGATCTTTCTCAGGTGCCTCTGTGATGCCTCCATAGGGTAAACCAATAGCAAACAACATTAGAGGGCTTTGCACATACTCATAGAGTTACATCTGGGGTAACTTCTATTTTTTTTTAATTTTTCTACTGTGATAGGTATGCCTGCTAAGTTGTATGTTATGGGGAAAGTGGCAGGGTACATGTGCATGTGAGGAGGGGCCCAAAAAACAAATTGCACTGGGGCAGTCAATATCATGTCACACCACTTGCAAGTGATAAGCTGCACATAGTTAATAAATGAGATGAAATGAGATGTAGTGGTATTGAGTTGATAGCTGATTAATGGATTGATACGATTTTGATATGTAAATAAATAAAGGAAGAGAAAATGCTGCAGCATCATGTAAAAAAAGATACGTCAGAAGAGGACTTGCCAAATGCAGCCTAGGCTTACAGGCTATTAAGTGATGTTGCATACAACGTGTGTAGGGTAAAGACAAAATACAGCTAAAATGACTAGGGTTAAGTTACTACTTTTCAATAATGAAATTCCCTTAATACATTTTATATTATTGGCTAAATATAGGCTGGATGCAATTTTACTTTGTTTTACAGTGTAATGGTCAGGCGATGGATTGAGTGAATTGCAGTCAGAACGACTTGCAAGTGAATTCTGCAGGGGAACAAGTATGCTGTGCCGCGTTTCCCAACCGGACGAGTTTAGTGGAAGAACTCCACAAGAGGAAGCACGGCTGTAAGTTATGGACGTGTAGGGCACACTTCAGACGTGCAGCAGAAAGTGGCGGCGTCGTTTTCTTAGGTCTCTTGGAGGAAGTTTGTTACGACGTGCGTGTCAGGACATGAAGCCCTACAGAGAGTTTATCTTAAGGAAGGTGTAGTTTCTCTATAGCAAACAAGCTCGGAGTACATTGTTTGCTTGCTAACCTCGAGTCACATTACATCGAAGAGACTGGCTTCATATTAAACGCACTTTGGCGTGCGGAGTGCTTCTCCCTCGGCTGCTGAGCCTTTGAGGGGACGGCGACAGGTGTTGAGCATCAGCTGAGCATTTTCGCAGCATGACGGGGCTGCATTTGACATAAGTCGCTAAAGTGCATGCAGTTCAAGAGGTAGAAATACCGGCGATAGCACAGGAGAAACTAATAAGTTATGGAGGTCTTGAGGAAGGTTCATAACGTGTTTCTTAAGATTGTCCTGTTTCCAAGCACGGTTGGCAAGACAGGACCTCGTCCCGCAGCCTCCGAGGTGCTGACATGCCACCTGCTGCAGAGGAAACTGCCTCCATGGACCTCCTACTGTGTTCGCTACAGCGCCGTGAACAACGACCAGTTTGGACTGTCTAATTTTAACTGGAGCGTCCAGGGAGCCAACTACCAAATACTGAGAACAGGCTGCTTCCCCTTTATTAAATATCACTGTACTAAAGCACCTCCACAGAACCTGGACTTTGAGAACAGGTTTTTCTCCATGTTGAAAGTCATCAATCTAGGTCAGTGATAGATGAATCACCTTAATAAGATGTAGCCCATTGTCTCGTTTTATTTTCAAATGGAGTGCTGGCATGAAACCTGAACACATTGTGTCCACTTGTTGCAGGTATCCCCTCATTAGCATATGGAATTGGTTGCTGGCTGGTGGTGGGGGCTGCAGAAACGGTGCAGACCAGTGCTGGACCAGTCACCGTCTATTTTGCCTACAAAGAGGATGAAGGCGCGCAGTATTGAATGAAAAAAAAAAAATCTATCTTCAAGAGAGAAATGTAGGCCAATCTATTCACAGTAATGCCACAGACTGCTCCGGAAAGCCTATTGACTGAAGTGCTGCCCCATGTCGCTTGAAGTCCCTGTACAATTCCATTAGTGTTCAATTATTAAAGACTATTTAAGTTGCAATAGTGGAGTCATTCATGCATGTTCAAGTTCGGGTTTTTTAAATAGCACTGCTTATTCTGCACCACTGTCTAGACAAGGTATTGAATGGCTTGTACAGTATGTGATTTTGCAGTAATGGTAAAGAGTTAATAACAGTTTGCTAAAGGATCAAGCACTAAACTCATGTCAATTTCTCAGAACCACTTCTGGAAAACATGTTGCATAATTGGCTTTAGCGATGATCAATAGGATAAATGTCCTCAATCTTTCCTTTTTGCTGAAAACCTAATTGTTCCTGGACATATTAAAGTGGAATCCTCGATATGATTAAACCCCTCACTTCACCTTTCTTGACAAATGCAGGAATTTAAATAACTCAGACTCATTTATTTAAAGCGAAATTAGTGATCACTCTCCATGCAGCAGGTAGTCAATAGTGTTAGAGGAAAAACTGGTGACAGGACAGCTCTGACAAAATGAGTTTTAATTACCATAGTGTGGCCTTTGTGTAGGGGCATCCACATCCTCTCCTTTAGGCCTTCTTTGGCCTTTGATTTCTGGTAATGTGCTTTGCTGACAGGGCACGCTTACCCTCTGCTACCGAGACTCATGCTCCCTCTGAGAGGCAGGTTGACAAACTGCCATATTGATTTCCTCACCCCCTCAGCATCTCCTACTAATAGCATTTATCAGCGACCTCAATTTTCTGGCCTTGGCCTCTTCTTTTTTAGCTACAATGAAAGTGAAGGAATAATTTCTTGTTGTGCATGTAAATCAATGGACCTTTTGCCCCCTTTTGCTCTTGAAGGCTGTTACATCTGCCTATATGCTGTTCTTTTTGCACAAGCTCAGATCAAGTATCCCACTTTGTAAAACTTGCTTGTGTTACAATAGCACGTATTGAATCTAGTGTCAAAAATTGTTAAATGGCATGCCTTTCTCATGGTGTAAAGCTAAGATGGGTATCTGTTTTTAGAATAACCAGCTGTAGGCACAGATCCAACCTAAAAAAAAAAAAAAAAACGACTGTAAAAGGATAAGAAACTCAGTATCCCTGGAAGTAATTTACCTTTCACAATAAATGGTGATGGCCCTTGTTTCTCAAAGTTATAATACCATGCGTGCACATATTGACCAGAAATCCACATCTGAGAGAAGTTTGTGTTATGTTAGTCATGAATGTTTTGTTTTTTAAGCACAGAATGGCATAACACTGTCATGTGGTGGGATGAATGAAAACTATAAATTGCCAAAATTTGTCTCAATACAACATCTCTGTATAGACTATTAGATTCTAGTCAAGCTATTCTCCATCTTTTGGACACTTGTCAAGAATACTTCTGTGTAAACTGAAATAGCTGGCAAAAATACTGACTTAATATGTTTTTATGTAAAGCAATGTCACAACTTTTTTATGTACAAAATATTTCTAAATCCCGATACAGTGTTCCTCTTAAACATGGGTTGCTGATACAACACTATCTCTTAATCATACTAATTGCCTTTAACAAGGAACATTTAGACACACTTATGGAAATCTGATCTGTAGTATCAGGCTGCAGTCAAATCCCCCCTCCTTTCATCTCCAGCCCTTCGTCAGGGCTGAAAGTGTGCATGGGGAATGCTCAGGCAACCATGTCTTAATTACTCATTGACCCTTTGACCCATGTGCTGCATTGATACTGCAGTACAGCGAGACATAATTGCATGGGGTTGCAACTGACTGCAGCTTTGTGTCTGGCTATTACAGGTTGATGTGAGTCAGTGAAATCCAAGCTGTGGAGCCTGTGAGTACATTGTATTTGTTTTCAGGGCTGCACCTTTGAGCCACTCTAAACTACAGGGGAGGGCACCCCTTCAGCCCAAGCAGAGGCTTAGCGTTACACATCGTACCTCGGTCACCACCAGCGCAGGTCTAGGATATCTACACTGCAAATGGGCCACTGTAAATTAACGGAAAATATAGCCACACTTTGGTGAGAGATTGATGCCTTTTAATAGCCATGGCAGTCTAGTCCTGTATTGAAGTGGCTAAATTACTCCACACACAACTAATGTGGTAATGAACAAAGAATTAATGCCTGTTTGGCACGTTTAATTGCATGCTGGAGCTAGTAATCCGTTTTGTCAAGGTGAAATCTTTAAATACTTATACTGTTTAGAATTTAGGTAAGTAAAGCAAAACAAGTGCTGAAATTGAGCGTAGTGTTGCTGTAAATTGTTAATGTGTAACAGTGAAATTGCTAATCAACTTGCAGGGTCTTGTAATTATTCTCTAATTAGCTTATAAGTTCTCAGTTTATTCTGTGTAAAAAAAAAAAAATGTAAAACTAAGTGTGTTCATTTCCTTAAAGTGGTGGAGGCAGCCAATTCTGAAATCAATTATTTAGCAGGAAAAATCACATTATTTTTGTCTCTGTCATATAGATATATGGCTTGGCAGAAACAATTATTGTATGAACAACCCCTGCAGCTAATGCTGGTGAGGTTATCATTAAGCCTGCAGATCGGCCAGCAGCACCATCTCTGCGCTTGCTCCACTAGCAGCAGGGGCACTGGAGCCATCACTCAGATCACTGTAAGGAGGATCACCCTGAAAGTACATCTTAATTCAGAGATGTCAGCCAACACTGTCACAATATTCATAATGAACTGGCACTTTTTGAATTGTAATGTGACAACTGAAACATAATACCCATTACTTTGCAAGCAGATATATATATATATCCACGTGCAGATATATACATGTTGATAAGCTTTGAGAGGCTCATTTTTAGTGTCCACATCCACAGATGCTGTCGAGGCCTAAGGTAGGGGTAAATGAAAGTGAGATGTATGGAGTATGTTAAGTGAGCGGAATGCAGTGGGTCAAATATGCAGCTTTTATTGTTCCAGGATTTTGGGGTTTCACTGGGTAATAATTCCTGACCTCATGCCATCAACACTTGAATCACTACCTTTTTCATATGCTGCTGGATGAGGAAGTGTTTTCTCTTTTGGAGCAAAGCTGGAGAAGCGTAGCCATTAAAAATCTATTATGGGGTATCTCTTCACCCAAGGGATGACAAGGGGCACCATATTTCTTTTTTATATCACCCCATCCTTCTTTTTTCTTTTGGAGTTGCAGGGTGGGGGGTTGAAAGACTATGCCTGCTGTGCGAGTCAGTGTTTCCAAAGCTACTGACAATGGGTGGCTAGAACGTCTGTCAGTCATTTTGTCTGGCATAGTCTTTTGCAAGACCAGCCCTAGTTGAAATTAGGACCAAGTTGCAATCAATAAAAATGCAGTACAATTCCATCAAGGTTCTTTAAATTGTACTCCACTGTTAAGGTATGAGCATGCACTAATTATTATCTTTAGAGTAGTGCATAAATTTATGTTGTTTAATACATCCTTGTCATTGCTTTATAATGGGTTCAGTTCACTTATGCTTGTGCGCTTAAGCTTATGCCTAATGCCTGTTTTTGCTTCCAGTGCAAGTTGATTATTGTTTTGTTTTTCTCTCGGTGTTGATGTGGTATCATGTTCACTTCATTCATACTTAATGCTTACTCTGTTGACATTAAGAGTAATGGATTTTAATAGTTTTTCCATGACTTATCGGGAGAGTTAAATGAACTCTCCATTTTTATTATATATTATGCAGTATTTAAAGTTTCAGCTCATTAAAAAACAGACGCCCTCCATGCCCC
>OMLB01011676.1:17047-30050 GCA_900302555.1 Myripristis jacobus | reverse complement strand
CTCTCATGCACACACAAACATGCATAAGCTACTATTCACACCATCAGTGTAGTGTTGGGGGGGGAGGCATTCACTTTCTCTCTGTTTAGTTTTCCCTTCTTCTCTCCTTCCTCTCAGTGGCTGAATCACAGTTACCGTCAGCACTATCCAGTCCACTGACAGCCACTTCCTGAAATTCATCAGTATTTTATGTGGTCAATCATTTCAGTCCTCAGTTTTTAAAAAATATTTTCTCCATCTTTGATGCTAAGTGCTAATTGGTGTGGCGTTTTTGCACTACTCTTCTGAGAGACCACTTGCCACAGTGCAGGCGATACTGTGACATCTTTTCCTCACACGTTCTGTTGATGCAATATGAGTTTTTGTAAGCGGAGCTCTTTTCCTTCACTCTTAAAGGGATAGTTCACCCATTTTGAAAAATGTGATATTATTTCCCTTCCCCCTCCTAGCTGTTCTGTAGGACAGTAGTGGTGCTATCTTCCTCTCATTGTTACTGAGTGCTGGATACTGGCTGGATGCTCCAAAGGCTAAATGTTAGCCTCCTGCCATTCAGGCGGACTTCCCCCCAGCTAACATTCTGAAGAATAACTGCCTTAATCCACTCAACTTGCTAAATAAACAAAGTTTGACTTGATGATGTGCAGCAGAATGGTGTAAAAAAAAATTGACCATTTAAAAATATATAAATATACAGCAGTACAACTATTTTGCTCAGCTCTCTGTGCTGGTCCTCAGCTACAGTAGTGGCTGGCAGGAGCCTGGAAGGTGCATCAAACTTGTGTAATAGAGGGGAGGGATCTTCTTGCCACCTATCTTTTAGTAGTCCACATAAAGTTATTATTGTCTCCTAACATGAGTACATGTTGAAGAATGAAGACGTCAGTGAAGAAACAAATGATAGCAAACTGAAGCAGTCTAACTCTGTCTCTGTGGTGACTGCTGCTCCTTTGGTGTGGAGTGATACCAGAGGTGCAGAGGTTACCGGATCTTTGTGGATGTTGATAACAGTTACAAAAATACAGTTACAAACATTAATGTGAACAAAACTATCATCCATGTGCCCTCAAGTCATCATACTTTTGTAGGGCAACATTTGCAAATTGGTGTGAAACCATCTTTGAGTGGATAAAGGTGGTAATTTTTCAGAGTATTAGCTGGGGGGAAGTCCAGCTCAATGGCAGGAGGCTAACAGTTAGCATTTGGAGTATCCAGCCAGTATGAGCATCATGTAATAGTGAAATCTTAAGAGTATCTCATTTTTCGGGTGGAATATACCTTTAAAATGTCTGGTTCACTCTCATGGTGTTAGTGGTTACTGTGGCATGGAGACATCTCACTGTTTTCTGTCAAATGCAGGCCAACAAAGCATTATGGGTACATGTTGATGTCAACAGCAGTACATATATCATTTGGATCATCATTTGCTTCCCCTGCAGTTGAAGTAGACTTCTATTGTTCACTCCTACAGGGAGCGCATGTAATCATGTTTAACAAATGAAATAGAAATATATTATATAGCACTCTGCACATTAATAATTTGTCATGAGAAGGTACTAGAGTTAGGAAGAGCCAGTTTTCATGTGTTACCAGATAGAGGCTATTCCACAGTTTTTTCAGACACTGTCAGTGTTTTCCTATGCACACAAATTGCAGAGCTACCATTTCCATCACTCACGCTATCAGGGGTATTTTGTGACACACACACACACACACACACACACACACACACACACACACACACACACACACACACACACACACACACACACAAAACAGCTGCACACACATGCATGCATGTGTGATTTTTTACTAAAAGTCCTACATGTGTGTTTTCAGATGCATCTGTGCGCAATTACCACACAAACATACACGTGTACACGTGTGGCTCTCAACAGTCAGGCTTCAGCTGACAGCAGCAAGATAAAGGCTACTGCTTATCCACCTGTGCTCCATATTATTTGTCATCTATGTTGTCTTTATTTCTGTTCATTTTAAGTTTTTTTTTTTTTTATCTATTTGGGTGCTATTTCTGACTTTAGCTGAAGTGGTTTTTCCTAAGGCAAAGGTATAGTGCTGCAGTCGTGGTAAGCTTTTGTTCTTGTTCCAGGTTTATGTTCTTTTAACCAAGAAGTTTCTTCATGGCAGCGCTGCAGGACGTGAGCCTGCACAGCGGTATCAGGAGAGACTAGGCTAAGTTAACAGGAGCTAATACTGTAATAAGTGAATCGCAAATTATTGAAGCTTTATGTTTTTGTGTTCACTATATTTTCAGTAATAGTGTCCTTTTTAGTGTTCTTTTCATACATGACAATTATTTTGGGCAGCTTGAGAAAAGAAGCTTCAGCTGGGCTGGAACTGCCAGCATCCTGTTTTCAAGAGCAGCTCACCACCACTGCATCACCATGCCTTTTCTCATAAGGACAAACACTCAAGCTAAAGTAACCAACAGTACCCAAATAGATTAAAAAAAATAATAACATTAAAAAGAAAAGATAAAAATAAAAAAAGCATAAATGACTAACAATAATAATCCTATGGACCACAGGTGGACAAACAGCTGGCTTTCTCTGCCTCTGTCAGTCAAATGTTATGAGACACACTTTAGACCACATTTGTGTGGTCGTTTTGCAGGATGCACGTACAGACATACACAGTACACACACATACACATGTGGTAGTGTTGTAGTAATCACATGCATACACACATGTAGGACTTTTAGCATTTAATCACTTGTGCATGTGTGTTTGTCGTTTGTTTCAGTGGCACAAAATGCGCCTAATACACACACACATGCAGAAAAACTCTCTCTCTCTCTCTCTCTCTCTCTCTCTCTCTCTCTGTATGTGTGTGTGTGTGTGTGTGTGTGTGTGTGTGTGGAGTCCCTCGATGCTCAAGTGGATAATCCTGCTGTCTCAATGATGGATAAATTGGCTCAAACAGAACAGTTCTTCAACTACATTTCCTCCAAATGGAGGAGATACTCTGTGCTGTGTGTGTGTGTGCGTGTGTCTGTGTGTGTGCGTCAGCTGACAGCCGTACTTATTAGTTTTTGACAATAGTTCCAGTTAGAGCCAGACCAGCATTGGATTTTTTGGGCTGATACTGATATCATATTTGAAAGTGAAACCTCTGATAACAAATTTATTGCCTGATATTTGTTGATTGATGAGAAACTAAGAATATTTTTTTAAAAAAATGATATTGAGATGATCCTTTAGACTAACAAGTGTTTTCTTTGTCTTTTTTTGTTGGCACAGGGTAACCAGGACGCACCGGCCCCCCCGGACCCATCCATGGCCCAGGCATACCCATCAGCCCAGTTCGCCCCTGCTCCCCAGAACGGCATCCCGACTGAGTTCACGGCTTCACACCCCCATCCACATCCACATCCCCACCCACATCCGCATCCGCATCAACACCCAGCACCACAGGACTACACCGGTGTCCAGGCACCTGTCAGTGAGCACCCGCTCAACATGTACCCCTCGCAGAGCCACAGCGAGCCTAGTGGGTCCGACTCCAGTGGTCAGACAGTCGCCGGCACAGCCACAGTAAGGCATCAAGAGAATGCTGGTGAAGTTGAACACGGCTGTTGGATAGTAATGTGTCTTTGATGTCGGTGCTGTATTCAGGTCTTACTGGGAAGTACTGAGAAACTGTGAGATATTTGGTTCTTATATGAGATTGGAAGTTTTCCAGTTCTTGACCATGATGTGATGGCGTTTTGAAAAGCACATACCATGCACACATGGTACACAGGAAAACACTTAAAGGATTATGTCAGGCACTTTTAGAGGAGATGAGTTCTAGGTCTGCAATGCATAATGGGAAGTGACTCTGCTGCTCTCACTGGAGTGGAATGGTTAAAGGTCATTCTCCTCTTAGGCAGCTACAAGGGAGAGGAGTGGAGACAAGTGAAGAGATTGCCAAGCAGGGTAGGCTTGCAAGGCTGGACCATGGTCTGAAGGCATAGGGACTGTAGAACTGGACCATGGTCTGGAGGTATGGGAATTTTAGACCTAGACCATGGTCTGGAGGTATGGCAGTTGTAGAACTGGATTATGATCTGGAGTTATGGGGATGAAAGACTCCTTTTTCACCAGAACCACTGCTGGTGCCCCTGGAGAAGGGTGCGATGATTCTGAGCATTTCGACAGAAAAAGTGTTGGTACTTGGTTGGAAAAATTGGCTCCAGGGATGATTTTTCCAGCTCCATCCACTTACTGGTCTGGAACCAAGGAACCAGTGCATTCTGCAAGGGTAAGCTGGGTAATGTCACCACCTATGTACACTAGTTGAACCACCAAGTTTTAAAAACAACCAGCAGCAGCAACCTCAGATCTTGCTTAAGCTTAAGAGCAAATAAACTCCCACAGCAATCAATCAGTGGTTTGTGAAGACACCAACACTTTTCTGGCAATATGGTACAGTAGAGAAGTCATTTATTTGGCTCTCGGTTCAGTGGAAACAATGGTAAAAATGCAGGCTGTTTTTAGAGGAGTCGAGCCAAGTACTAGTCAATCACTGGCATCAACACTAGCACCAGCTGTGAGGTAGGTCTGGAGGTGTAGGTATATAGGTCTGTACCACAGTCTGTAGCTATGTAGGGTTTTAGCTCAGCATGAAGGACTTATCTGTGCTCTTTTTCGTAATTTACCCTCTCTGTCATTCATCCCAGCCAAGGACATATTTAAGAATATCTGAATATGAATCTTGACTATGGTTTGCCCTCAGTTCATTTTGTTTTAGGCTTTCTAAGCTCGAGCAGTGGCTGATCTACCAGATGTCAACCTCTGTGTCCTCATACTCATAAAATCTTTTGTTTTGAGTTTGTTTCCTCTATATAGTTCAGATTACATTCTCACTCCAAAAGTTGTGTTCACATGAACACGCTTTTTCACCACCAGCAGTCGTGCGTCTCCATAGCATTTGCCTCTTGTAGGTTGTACATTTTGACAGTTCATGCGTTTTCTGCCCAGGGTTTTCGTTCTGATTTTTAGTACAGCAGAGACAGATTAAATAACACTGGAAACCCGGAAATGGCAATAATTCATTTCTGGCCCATCGTTAGTTGTGGTTTGCATGTGTCCTGGCAGTTTTTCTCCTTTGTCACATACACACAAAAAAACATAAAACCCACCTGCCATCTGTTCATTGGGCTGTCTTGTGTATTTTCAACATGTTGTCCAGTAACTTTGTCAAATTTCTCCAAAGCTAACCACCAAAATTGTTTTCTGAGTTAATTTCATTCAAGTAACAGGCCATGCACTTGCTGAATCATGTTTTTTCCATCTCAACTGCCTAGTGAAGAAGTTTTTTTGAAAGTTTTGAGAGGTCGCGAGCCATGACAGCTGCCTATGATTGGCATATTTTGGAAACCAGTCTACATTATATAAGTGGAGGATGCCGATGTCACGTTGCCACTGGATTCTTGGTAGAGGACCATGATCCAGCCTGGATCCAGCCCTTGTGAATAGCCATGCCCACATTTTTGAATTATGTGGCGATTCCTGATGTCTGGAACTGCTCTAATTCGCGGGGGTAGATTTGACTGGAATCTGTGCGAGATGCCTGATTGGCCAGTAGACAAATTCTGAAATTAGCCTTTCACTTAAGTGAAGCAAACAGACATGGCAGTGGTTATGAAGATTTGTGATGTTTCTGACAGCAAGCTAATTTGGCAAATTCTTCTGTTCTCGAGAAATGTTACAGTATTGGTGAATTAAGACATACAATTAGCCAGTGTAAAAGTTAAGCTACTATGACTGGGTTAACACTGACCAATGGTCTTGGCGCATAGGTGGGACAAGCACTGACATCAGTAAACCACCTCTGATAGAGACAGGGCCAGACCCTGTTAAATTACAGTGGGACTAGTGGGACAAGATATATATTCCAGGCATCTTGTTGTGGTTACTTGGCCCTGATCAAGTTCTAATGCCATTGTTCTCACCTGGCTAAATGAGCAAAACTGCTCAAACATACTTGGTGTAAGGATGCTGTAAGAGTGTATTGCATGAGCAATCAGTGTGTTTCTTTGCTCCTCGGTTACTAATGCTAATGGTTTCAAGCTCATTCATTTAGAAATATATTCAAATCAAGCTGTGGCTCAAACATGCCCTCTAAAAGAGCACTGTGCATCCAAGCAGCCCCAGTAGATCACCAGCTACATGACATATCAGTCTATCAATGATGACCCAGGAGATGGCGATCACCTCTCTAAAGTTATTCCAGCAGAACATCCTGTCTTCCCCATAACTGTGTCTTTGAGTTGTAGCAACAGGACAAGAAAAGAGTGTGCCTTATTATTTTGTACAGAGTGTTGTCTGATTATCACTCCAAGACTCCAGCTCCCTAAAGACTTGTGCTGCTGTTCTCTGGGGTAATTTTTTGAGTCATTGTTTTAATAGAATTCATACGATTTTTAATGGTGCTTAGACGAGTACGCCCTCGTAGGTGACAAACATCCCCTGGTAGTCATTTGTTCCCTAGATTTATCACTCAGTTCATTTTCATAAATATTTATGATGCCATTGGCCTTATGTGTCATAAACTTGGGCATTATTTTGCATAGTAATAATGCTCTCCCTTGGCACTACAAAAAATGCTTAGCTTTATGTTTCTTTTGTTTGTTGCTTTTTCAAACTTGATCCATGCAATATTCATTCAAGATTAGGCTATGCTGAGAACTGCAGGGCTGGGAGAAGTGGGGTTACAGTAGTGTGACTACCAATATAGTAATGTCACAGCAGTGTTACTATAAAGCACACGGCAGTCTGCTAAAAGGTACTTCAGAGAGAAAAGGCAATTACTCGAAATACTCAGAAACCTACGTCAAGGGAAAAAGGCATCTAGGCTGTGGGATTATAGAAATAAACATTTTTTTTTTTTTTTTTTACATTAGATGAAAAAAGCGTTGATAGAGAAGTTGTTCAAAAATTGGAGTCCAGGAACTCCCAGGGGTCCTTTATGTCATTGCAGGAAAAATTATGCCTATTGCACAATGTATTAGATTGCCTATGTTTCACTCTCATCACTCCCTGCATACAGTGGAAACAGTTCTCCAATTAAAATCAATGACAGCTAAAACACAAATGGGATATTTGTGTCCCTGTGACAAAATCTGATTTCCATGGCTTAATGTTAGTCTTTATGATTGTAAACCCTTGTTGTAAAGGATAATATTGACGCTAGAGTTCAGATTACAGTCCATGTATTTTAGGAAATTGTTGAAACCCAAATGAAAATAAATTTTTGAGGGGATTTTTTTTTATTTTATTTTTTTATTAAAACGGGCTAATTTTCTGGTGATGCTTTGCTCATTTTTAGGTCATTTTCAGGTCATTTCTTGTTATTTTCCTCAGCACCTCTTTCCCAAATCAAGTGAATTGGGTCACACGGTTTAACACAGTGTTGTGCAAGTTCACATTACACATGAACTTGCTCAAAGTTCAGTTCACACAGATTAAAATCAACTAATTCACATTCACAGGTCATATGTGTTTTGTTTTGTTCATTTTTTTTTTAAATTAGTTGATCTGAGCTATTCTTTTTCAGTCAAATCTCCTCCTACCATCCATCTCTAGCCCCTTATCATTGCCCACTACCCACTCCCCAAACTAAATGAATTACACTACTATAGAATCCCAGAAAGAGATTACTTTTAAAAGCCAAGAAAAAACAATTTGAGTATATGTTTCACCACGTAAACAATGTTTGATATAGCAGGACAGTAGAGCGTAATAGAAGTTTAACCCACCAACTGTTGTCCCTGCTCAGCCTGCTGTGGTTTAGTGTAATCCATTTGTGTATTCCAGCATCCTCAGTAGAGCTAAATAATCTGAACAGGTCAACATACTTTGTGCATGTCACCGTTTTTTAAACGTCATCTTCCTTTCCTTCATGGTGGAAATCTGTTTACAGGTGGACAGCAGTCTTTTTTTTGTGACAGTCAGCACAACTTTGAAAGTAAGAATTTCAACGTATCATGAGGTCATATAAAGAGCCCACATTAGGAAGTCCACATTAGGAGGAAGGCAGGTGGTGGATGGATCACTGCGACTTTCACTCAGGTGACCCGGGTTGGAGTCTAAGGTGAGGCCAGTGTTTGTTTTCACAACATTACGGAGACCCTGTCCAGTTTGCGGGTTTGATGCCTAAACCTAAACTTTCCCAAACCTTAGCCAAGTGGTTTTGTTGCTTAAACGTTTCTGTACCCTTTCTACCCTTTCTCTAACTTTAACCAAGTGTTTTTAATGCCTAAACTTAACCTTTCCCCACCTGGATATGTTTTTGTAGGATAAAGGCACGAAAATTTAGCCCCTTCTGGAAGTGGTTTTAGCCACTTTCATTAACATTAAATTAACAGAATTAACGGAAACTTCATGTCCATGGACATGAATCTGTAGATTAAATATTCTGACTATTGCATAAACTCTGGTGAGAGAGGGTTGAAAACTTTGCTTGGTGCTGGTGCTGCAGATGGGAATGGCTTTGTAGATTCCATGGAGAGGATGGTAAGATGGGGATGTGCTTGATCCATGTCGTTGGCAATGAGGAATGGCTCGACTGCATCGGTGTTAAGATCCATGGCTAACTCAGAATAGATTGCTGGTTGTTTGCTTTGGCCTCTGGTGCCGTAAAACAGCGCGTGAGCGGCATTAACTTGAGCTGCTGATAAAATATGAGCACACTCAATGAACACGGTTCTTTTAAAGTGTTCATGCACAGCCCTGCGTAAATGCTTGTAAAAGGCCACAAGCATCTAAACACAAGAAGTCTGACAAAGATCCAGTATCACTCATCTGACATTTAAATACATCATTTTAATAACTATATATTTTGTTTATTTATTTATTTATTTATTTTGTTCAAATTGTAAGTTGTTGTTTTTTTTTTTTATCAAATTTTCAAGTTTTGTTTTTGCCATTTTACTGGCAATCACCATTTTCCCATGTTTTTTGAAAGAATTTCAGCACGGTTGTTTTCTCTTTGAAAACAGCCCAGTTGTTTCCAGGTGAGCCGAGACAATGTAGGGGATTCAATTCAAATTGCTTTACTTTCAACAGGTACTTCATTTATGCAGTGTCACTACCACAACACCGTTATTTGGTATTATATTAACAGTCACACAGCCTTTTTTTTTTTTGGTTGTTGTTGCTTTTTCCCTACTTTCTTTGTCTGAATATGGATCTGGCTTAAGTGTGAGTAAAATGAATGAGTGTGGTGTGACAGTTTCTCTGCAGCAGCCCAAAGTTATTCTCTGAGAGAAGAGAGCAAGAAAGAAAAAGTGTGGGCAGCAAAATGAGGCATACATCTGGAAACCTCATCAGTTCTCCCCCTCCCTCCTCCTTCTCCTCCTCCTCCTCCTCCTCCTCCCTCGCCTGGCTGTTTCACTCCTTCCCCCCGTGTCATCAAACCTCCGTCTTGCTGTTTCATTTCTCACTTTTCTTTTCCTCTTTGTAGCCATGTCTACTCGCTCTCTCACTATGTCTCTCCATATTGTTGTCATTTCAATGGATGGGTATATTTGCATAATGTTTTCTCGCTGGCAGTGGAATTCCATGTCTGTCACCTTCTCTTCCAGTCTCCCTCTGTGTCTCCCGCACCCTCTCTCTCTCTATGGAGTGTGAGTGTGTATGCACGGGTTGTCAAGGGAGGATTACCTCATCTGGCCGGGGTGTTTATGGAGCGACGTCAGCCCCTCTCCCCTCTCTGAGAGCCCCACTCTGTGTGTGTGTGTGTGTGTGTGTGTGTGTATGTGTGTAAGAGAGAGAGAGAGAGGGACAGTGAGTTAAAGACAGACAGAATGAATCAATCTTAAAAACACTCATGATATAACCTACTTTTCATGTCTGTTTACGTTTTTTTTTATATGACACAAGTCTGTAGATTATACTGTGTTTATATCCACCTACATCCATCTATGTAATTAGTAATGTTTAGAGGATAAAAAGAGACAGAGATAGGCCAAAAGGCTAAGAGTGAGAGAATATATTTATATCCTCATATCTTTGTGTATTTCTGCCGTTTGTTTTGTAACAACACATCTGCACTCCAAATCCAGTAGCAGCCTTAAAGGCACGCCCATTCACCCATTTAATAAAATTTCATATTGGTTGGCTTATCCTATTACCTGTTCTGTAGGACAGTAGTGGTGCTATCTTCCTCTCATTGTTACTTAGTGCTGGATACCGGCTTAATCTACTCAAAGAAAGTTTAACATCACTTTGCAAGTATCATTTTCCAAAACTGAAATGCAAAATGCAAGTATTGTAAGTAATGCAATAGTTTTGCTCAAACTGTTATTAAAAACATCTAGACAACAACATAAGAATCCAGACAGATCTGGTAACTTCTGCACTTCCAGTATCACTCTAACACACTAGAGGAGCAGTGGCCACCACAGAGACAGTGCATTGCTTGAGTTTCTATCATTTGTTTTATTCACTGAACATATGGACACATTTTACTCTCCTCTATCATACATGTTTCATGTACCAACATTTATTATGCCATTTCAGGCTGTAGAAAGTCTGCTACACATCATCAAGCTCTGTTTCATGAACAGTTTGAATGGATTAGAGAGGTTATTGTAAAGACTGTTAGCTGGGGGAAGTCCAGCTCAATGGCAGGAGGCTAACAGTTAGCATTTGGAGCATCCAGCCAGTATCCAGCACTCAGTAACAATGAGAGGAAGATAGCACCACTACTGCTATCAACAATATGTCTTTCAAACAAAGTGAAAAGGTAAAATACATCACTTCCTGTGCATAGAGTATTTCTCCAGTGGCAGAGAGCATAGCAGATACTGGGGGACCCATTCATAAAAATGAACCACAAGTTTAGGGTACATACCATCATGGTCGGGTGTCTCATTTGTAAACATGAAGTACTGGTTCGGTTTGCTCATGGCCGACACTGAATGATTTTGAGTTTTGTTCTGGAGAATTAGGGTGTTTTCTGCCACTGTGACACACCTGTGCTTTCTGTTCCACACATGCAGAGATGTGGACAATAAGTCAGCTTTATTTATTTGTATTGGTTGTCACTGGCTGTTACCTGGGCTGCAGCTGAGGATAACGCAATAGAAATTTGGCTCTGTCACAGATTTCACAGCTGTAGTCAATTAATGAATTAGGTAAAATTACCAAGGTGCAGATTCTGCATGCCTCTTTTCTGTTACTGTGGAGTTTTATGAGTGAGCCCTGTGTGTTTACAACAGCAAATCTAAAAGCTTTCAAGAACTGGCAATAGATTGAAATAGTAGATTAACCAAACATAGAAAGCATTGAAAGTGACATTTATGAAAATGAAAATCTTGCAGATTATATTTATGGCATTTATTCTTGCACAAGTTAACTAGAGCTTATCTTATCTTCCTGCACAGCCACACCTTCTCTTTTCTTCAGCTTGGGTTTGGTGCTTTGGTCAAAGCCTCATTTGCAGAGTTTCTTGAATCTGCAGATGTCATTGCAGCTGCTTTTCTGTTGTCAGCCCATGCCCAGGATGGCAGCCACTTGAACCAGCAGCTTTTCACTTATTGGTCACACTCCTCGGCTTTAGCAGTGCAGTGCATCAGTGCATTGCGGGAGATTTGATGTCACTACTTGCCACAACTCATGCACTCAGGCAGAAGCATATTATTGTATCGCTGTCCTTTATTGTATATGCATTGCGCTAGAAATGCACTCGAATCAATTCAAAAAGAAAATAATACATATTGTTTTAAATAGTTGACCCAGATGATCGCAAAATACGTGTGGACTCTTCTCTCTTATCACAGCCAGGTGATGGGGACTGCCCATTGGACCAAAGACCCATTATTCCGAAACCCCAGTTTTCAAAAAAAAAAAGCCTGAAAGTCTGTTAGTCCAATGGCCTGTTATCCATAAAACAAATGCTCATTATTCCAGAACCCAGTTGCATGAAAAATTATATGTCCACTCTGTACATTTGTTTGGGTTTAGGCAGGGGTTTCATCAGGTTAAGGTGAGGGCAAACAGGGGTGGATGCATTTCTTGCGACGGTTGCAAAACTCAGCATGCCCAGTGTGTATTTTCAGAGCAGTGGGCCTTCGGTGCAATGGCTGTTTGTTTTCGTGATAACAGGCCATCGGACGAAAGGGGTTTTGGTCCGATGGGACATTTTTCAGACTTTCCCAACTCTCTACCAGAGGTCGGTTTTGCTTGAAAAGTGCTGAAGCTGTTAAACATTAGCAAACATTATGGATGAGCATCAACTCAGGGACTGCAGTCTTTCAAGCAGACCTTCTCCACCTCTGCTCATCTCTCCACCAGAAGATGATTTAAGATCATCAAAAAGTCATTCTGGTGTAGATTTCATCATATTGAGCGGGTCTTTCTTGTTCCCATCTGTTTTGTTGTGTTCCAGTTCCCCACTCGTAGCATGACATCAAGCAAATGCGACTGTCAAGTGAAAGTGGAGAGTTGTCAGTGAGCTGTTTTATTACCCGTTGCCAAGACCTGCATCGCACCTGGAACTGTCCAAATTATATGCTGAAACACCCCACGGCACCTTACATTCAGTCTTTCTTTCGTTCTTTCTTTCTAGCATGTTCTTTTGTAAAGACTACCATCTTTTTAATCAACGAGCATTTTCACTACCTTACTTATACAGATTGCAGTGATGCATCCTCGCTCCCACCGTGAGAAGCTGTTGTTAGCCATCATCTCTGTTTGATATCTGCAATATGTCTGAAAACACTCCATATTCAGCCTGGCCTCACCGCAGATATCAGCTTCTTATGCCAAAAGTGATGAGATGAGACGCTTTGTCTCTCTCCATTTGTTTGTTTTATTTCTTCGTTTGAAGCGTAGGCGGATGTCGTTGCCGACAAGGAGTGCTGCACAGATGGCAGTCACTGTTCTGTGTGTGTGTGTGTGTGTGTGTGTGTGTGTACTCCTGTCCATATGTGTCTGTATATACCTATGCATGTGTAGTGGACTCACAGCCTGCTGGCCTTATGCTGTTTTCCTTCAA